>JAXQQM020065231.1:0-62884 GCA_034641835.2 Pinus albicaulis
AAAAATTAGCCCTATTAAAATTTAAAATCCCTTAAAATTCGCCTTTGGGCTAAAATTTGCCCCTAAAATTTTCCTTGCCCCGAAGGCACTTGTCCCATATGTTTATCGAGTGTTTCCTCAACCGTTGATCCATATAGATCGGACGGCGATCATCAAACCCCGCAGTGCCTGTGATTCACCTGTTCAAACCACCAATCGCGCCATCGCCATCCATTCACCGCCAGATCAACGGTTCGGAGGGTGTTCGCCACTGTGGCCCCTGTCGCGTACCATGCCATAAAACAGCCTGGTTTTCATCGCACTGCCTTCAGGCGGTAGGCAGTATTCCCTCATTGGCCAACGATTCCATATAGCGCTCGACACCTGTCCCCTGTACCTTTTTCAAAACCGACGTCCTCGCACATTAAATGGACGCCCAGCGATATTTCTGTGGACCGTCCGATCTGGGGCGGGCCATCCAACGGCTATCGCTCACCGAAGATGCATGATTGTTAACTCAGATGCACACGTGATAGCTCAGGGTATGGCCCGCCATCCATCGCCCTCAGATGCATTTTCAGCCGTTGATCTCCGCCGAGATTGGACGACCCAGATTCGTTTGCCCACTGTTGACTTTTCTGCCATCGCCACGTCACCCCCATGTGCATCCACCGTACACCCACCCATTTTGTTGCATATATTCATTCCAATACCAATTTTCCATATGTTTTGTTTAATTTTCTGCTATGCTCTGCACACGTCCGCCAGACCACGTCCCGCTATCATAGCACGTTTTCCACCATGTTTATGCAGCTTTCTGCCATCTCACCAGTTTGCATGGCCATCCTCATCGTCCGCACTGCATCCATTACCCCGTCCATGGTTTTCTTGACGATTTTTCATGTTTTGCAAGGTTATTCCAAGGGCAGAAAGCCACCATGATTCATATACACCATTGTAAAGGCACATCGCACAAAAAGAGCTGAAATATAGAGCCTGTTGATTGCAGGAAAATGTCCGGATAGGGGCCTGCAACATAAATTTCATCAAAGGATAGAGTTAGAACACCGCAAACCCTCCAGCGCCATTAGAGCCCAGATTGCATGAACAAAGGCAGTACAGGAGCAGCAGGGAGTTTGAGGCAAGAAATAGAAGACTTTGAGCCTTTCAGGGATTTTAGAAGGCAAAGGTACCAGTTCAAGGACATCACGAATTTCCCAAAAGGTATGACACGCAGGAATTTATGTATATTAGGGTTTGCACACCAGCAGAAGGTTTCCTCCATAAAGGACAGGGCACCCATGCTGCTTTTTATTACACATCGCGTCCCTAAGGATTTGCTGCCCTGACAACAGTCCAGAATACCATCCGAAGGATTTGTTTCACAGTATGGAGACCCAAGCATTTTTATTTTACCTTTTTTTGAAGTCACCATGAGTACTGCGGAGTACTAAAACTAGAGTACATCAAGAGATAGACCGAAGTAAATTGAGGCCTGAAGAAGATCACTCTTCCATTCAAGAGTGACAGGAATTGAATGCTCAGAGTTCAAGACAGAATGGGTTGCGGCCTTCTTCACCTCCTGAGTTTTAATACTGCATTTAGTTTTCACCTACCACCTCTGTTTCCCTTCAACTATAAAGTCCATGAAGAAACTCATTGTAAAGGTTTTTGATCAGTTATCAGAAGATTGCAAGTAGTTTTTTGTTGAGATATAGTCTCTGTGTAAAATAGTAAGATAGGTTGAAGGAGATGTTTTTAGGTTGAGTATTCAGCTATTGGCAATGTTGTACTTGACTGGTATTGTTATTTAATATGACAAGCACATTTCTTTGGATCCTGATCTGAAGCAACGGTGATGTTTTCCTATCTCTGTTTTTAATTCATTTCATTTCGTTTCTACTAGCTTGCATCAGAATATTGGCATAGGATTTACCCTTGTTAGGTACCCTATGTTTTTTCTCTCCTTGCCATTGATGTTTCTCTTCTGGATGTATTATCTAAGAAATGATTTCAGTTGGTTTAACCAGTGTAGTGGATATTATTACCTTCTCTCTGATGTATGAATTAAATGAATTCAGTTCTTAGATGTTTCTTGTTATAGATTTAGTTGGAATATTTGGGAACACTAGGGATTAGAGTTAGCCCTGTCCACTAGGATCCTAGTGGAACTAATTGGTCTTTAAATTTGTGCTCTGAAATCTGTGTTGTTTCCTCCCCTTCTACCTCTCCATATCACACAATCATCTTGAAGATCCTATGTTTCAGATGACTAGCCCAATTGAAAGCATGTCTATTGATTAGCAAGCAAATCCTTTCCTGACTCCATTTCCCAATGGTTTTGAATATTTCCTGGAATACTTCACCTCTGCCATATCCCTCTTTGCTCATCCTGGTCTTACATTGAGCCCTTCTTTCCTGACAACCAGCAACCAAAACAAACAAATCAAACAAACAAACCCTGAGCCTTATAACTAGCCTAACATCTTCACTACTTGAACTTCAAAGACAAACTCCTTTGACATATCATAGAGAGATCCCTCTCTGGACCCAGGAGGGCCAGATCTTGAGGTCTGAAAGTGGTTTTGATGTTGTCTCATATTTTGGTCTTGCCAATTTGGCCAAAACATGGGAACCGCAACAGGTTCTTAGCAACATGTTGTGAAGTAGAGGCTAAAATCTGAAGTCCTGATGTGCCTTTCCTCACTTTCCGTGCCGGGCGCTTCCCTTTAGCCTCCTTGAGCTTTTCTTGAGAAGCCTTCAACTTGCGCCGGGAAAACTGATTTAACTTTTTATAATGCCTTTTCATTCTCCTTTCAAGGTCTAAATCTCTGTTTGCCTTCTCCAATTTCTTCTCCAAGTGGTCATTGACTCTCTCAAGCCATGCCTCCTTATTGTTCTCTATCTCCTGTTCAAATAATGCAGTGAGAGGGGTAGATTGGAGAAGGGATTTTTCCTCTTCTTTTTGCTTCTCAAAGGCCTTTTTAAGCCCCATGGTTCTAGGCCTCTTTCGCCTAGGCTGATCTTCTCCTTCACTTTCATCGAACTCACCCATGAGTTCTTCCAACCTTGCTTTGGATTTGGAGGCCTCCTTCTTGTACTTAGTTGCCCGTGTCTCATAAATAGCCATATGGACACTCATTTGCCTATTTTGGATTTGCAAAAATTGATTGAAATTCCTAGCTCTATGAAGATCATCCTTCAAAGCATCAATTTCTCTATGGATTAAGAGGTTTTCTAGAATCCAGGCCTCATTGTCACTATCATCACTCTGGACTTGGATGATGTCAAATGTACTCTCTTGCTCATGACTTCCTTCTACCTTCCGCTTCCCTTTTCTTTGGGTGGCTATTCTAGTGCTCTTCCTCCTGGGCAAAGCAATCATGGGCTTCTTTGGCAATTTCCCTTTACGTTGGAGGGCCCTTGTCACATTTGGAGTGAAAACCTTAGGCACTCTCTTCTTTGTTGTTCGGGGCTTGGCCTTTTTAGGAGAAGAGGGCATGGCCCCTTTACCTTTGCCACCTTGTTTCTATTCTTTTTTAGTTTGTTGTTCTTCTTGAGGAGGCTTATGTTCTTGTGGAGGCTGTTGTTATTGTGGAGGCTGCCCTTGCTCATCACTGTCATGTTTCTCTTGTTCGAAAAGATCATGCTACCCCTGTTCAGTCTCTTTTGGCTACCCCTGTTCATCATGATGTAGCTGTTGCGTGTCCTCTTTTGATTGTCCTTGCTCACCACTTTCATGCTGCCCTTGCTGCTCTGTCTCACCCTCACTATCATGATGTTGTTCAACATTTCCTTCCTCCTCCCGATGTTGCTGTTCATCATCACTATGATGCTGTTGTGTGTCATCATAAGGCTACTTTTCACCCTCATCATGAGTCTGTTGTTCACCCTCATCACTGTCATGCTGTTGTTCAGCACTTTCTTCCTCCTGATCATGTCCTTCTTCCTCTTACTGGTCACTTTCTTCTCCTTCTTCATGTTCCTTTGCTTGTTCTGTAGTAAACTTGAATTTTTTAGGAATAGGTCTACGAGAAGAAGGTGAGGGATGATGAGTAGGAGGTGTAGGGGATGTATGGACCAGAGGAATAGTGGAGAAAACCGGATGAGTGATGAAAACATCCCAAGAGACCTATCTATTTTCAAGTTGATGAAGGATGATGATTTTGATGAGAGAGTGATGGAAGAGACAGGCTATTTTCCGTGAAGGAGGCTTCTTCTGGACAGTGGAGGCCATTTTCTCAGTGCTCTTGTGTAAGAAGAAAGGAAGATTTAGCAATCTGGGCGTAATGAAATGCATGAGCATTCAAGTGTGATATGCATATATTCGGGAGAATATTCCCTCACAAGTGAATTACTTCATGATAATCTTCATGAGAGGGGCGTAGCTGGCTAAAAGATATGAGAAAGGGAAAATAGAAGGACATGATTCTCTGTGCTCAGGCTTTAAGAAGGGCTTGTAATCGTCTGAGTCCAAATGGCTTTGTTTAAACCATTTCTCACCAATATAGGGAATTTTAGTGGCCTTGGAGATGGATCTTGGGGAGAACTTGAAGTCAAGGCCTGCCAATTGGAAATGCTTATCTTGAAACCTCAAAGCGCAAAGGTGCGTCAAAGGAGAAAAACTCTTAACCTCTTGCACCCTTTGACAAAAATCTAAACATCCCACCTCATGGAAATTGAACAATACTGATGGGTAGGCATTCACTTCTTTAGTGGAAATGCGTTCATATCTCTTATGAAATCCACTCCTACTATCCTACCTGGGAGGCATCTTGTTATAGATGCTCTCTGCAAAACTAAACTGCCTCAAAAAGGATTCCTTGAAATGTGTTCTCAAACAACACTCTGTCTTCTTTGTAAATCACTGTTTTGATCAAGGTAAATTTGCCTCAAAGTTGTGTAAAATGTCTTCTTTGCTATTAGGCCCCTGCTCCTCTCAGAACACTGCTCTTTCCCCTTTGTATGCCAATCAACAAGTAAATTTAATAATAAGCACACAGTCAACAAAAGATACACAGTCAAGTGATTTCGGTGTTTGTGTAAGATCACATGGCTCTAGGTGTTTTGAGGACAACAGGACAGCCTTGTATTTTATACAAGGGAAAAACAAAACTCCTCCCAATCGAAACAACCTCCTTGTCTTCACTGTTTTCTCACACAAATTTTGACAAACACCTCCAAATGGCAATGACAGCGTTACCCACTAAGGTATGTTTATGGTAAAAAAGGCAGCCCTGACCTTTCTCTTCACCACACTGAGGAAAACTTTGAAAAATGACCAAGTAATATATGGATGATTATTGTGGTTGAAATTAGGACCACTGTTTCATTTTTCAAATACTGATTTTCTGCTTTAAAACAGTGCCTCCATCTTTTATCATTGTTTTGAGGGCAGTCTAATGGGATTTTTACATCAATAAAAACTCACCATTCTTACTGTTTCACCTCTAGCAAACATAACCACAACAAGTCTCGAGTTTTAAACAAAAACACATCTCTCTTTAAACAACTCAAAACTGTGATTCACACCATGAGTTTCATCCATTTTCCACCACTTAACAGTTTTGAATATACCAAGGAGGCACATAAATACCTCAATAATTCGATGGCAGGCCTTGCTTGAGGTTTGGGGCAGCTTCCGGACTTGTTTGAGGGCGTTTGGACCCTTTAAAGTGTGCGCGGAATGTTTTATATGAAAAACACCGCGCAAAAGGAGGCTGTCGGGTCACTGTCGGGCCGACGTGGCTGGTGCCTATAGGCGTGCCGCACAGTAGTGGAGTGCTTTGTAAAAAATCTTCCTGAACGCGCCACGCAAAGCTACAGGCATGCCACGCGTTCTTCAAGCTCAAAAATAAATGAATTAGCTCGAAATTTCCTTCTCTGGTCTCGTGGACAGCAAGATGGGAGTGATGCCTTGTGCTTTGAGAAGTTTAAAAGGGCTTGGAACAGTCCCTCTATCCTTTTGTATTTGAAAAAGATCAAAAACCCTTCGGTGTGTTCAAAGAGGGTTTTGAAAATGTTGAAAAAGCCTTTGGTTTAAAACCAAAATATGAAACTCACATCTTTTTTGAAAACGTAACTAAGACTTCTTTTTGTTCTAACAAAAACATAGAGGCAATGATCATTTCTTTATAAGCCTGACCTCCTTTTCGAAATGAAACAACCTTTTTGAGAATTTAAAACTTTGACTGTTTCTCATTTAAGGAATGAAAAAATGTCCTCCTTTTTGATATCTGCACTGTGGAAGGAAAAACTGTTCTGAGCCACGTGAAGGATTGTAGAGGTGCCTTTTGAATGCAACTATCTTTTTGCTAGGGGAAAAAGCTTAACTGTAATTTCAAAATCCCTTTCCACCTCTTATCTTCGTATGGCTCATCTGCTGTTACTTTTGATCAGTTGAAAAAGTTTTTTATGGAAAAGAAAGAGAAGCACCTCTGAATATCATCATCATCCATTTGTTTTTGTCATTGAAAAAGGACACCTGTAGAAGACACTTTGTGTTATATGAGGTTTTCTTTGACACTTTGAAGGAGGTATTTTCTCTCTTTTGCAACCTAAACTGACATTTTTTGCTCCGGATGCTTTGGATGTGGTCATGTCCATTGTGAAAACTAGATGAGATGGTAGGTGCTGCTTGAGTTTCTTTTTTGACTGTGGGTAAAAATAAACAAGGGATGATGCACTAGAGTTGAAAAGTGAATAAGGGAAGCCGCCCCTTGGTTCTTCTATGAAGGAGGTCTGCAAGAAACCTCGGCTTCATTGTCATCTATCCATCAAGAGGGCACTTCTAAAAATTTATTCTCTACTCAAAATGTAATCAGCAAAGCACCTTTGACCTATTTTCATAAGGAAACTGCCTTCATTTGTAACAGTGGCATGCAGGTATTGCTTTTGAGTGTTTGTTCCAGAACATTTTGAAAAAAAATTATCACCCTTTGGCTTGTGTCTAACCCAGCTGATTTCAACTATTCTTCCACTCTGTTTTGTTTAAAGGAAAAGAGACTAAATGTTAAGCCTGTTCATCAAGGAGATGAGTTTTTTTAAGGAATTTATACTCCTAAGCCAGAATTTTTGATAGTTATAGTACTCATGCTTTCCTTTGTTTTTTACATGATTTCCCTATTCAGAAGCTTTCAACTGTCTTCTTCTACTCTTACCATTTGTCTCTTAATCAGTCCAAACCTTAAAATGAGTCACTGCTCTGGCCCTCTGCTTATGAATGAAGGAGGCCTATTTTTACAAATGCTTGATGTCCTTTCAACCTGTGTTTTAATCAAAAGAAGGATGTTTGATGAACCTACTGATAGTGGTTTCCCTTACATATGTTGGCAGAAGTTAGTTAGAAGCTAAGACTCATGGATTCCTTTGGCCATCTGTTCAATAATATTTCTACATTGACGATCAACTCATTAGCTTCATATTGTAACTCAATAGCAATGGAGCTCCACTGCTTTTCCTCTGCCTTAAACATCATTTTACTTCAGAAAACCTTAGCTGTTGTCTTACTGTAACCTAAGTTTGTCCTTACAGTTAGTGAAAATCTTAAAAAACAGACTTTGTCCACTTGCCCTATGCTTATAGATGAAGGAGGCGCTCTTAACCCTCTGCTTGTGAAATGAAGGAGGTTCTTCAGTTTTCAAACCCTCTGCTTATAGATGAAGGAGGTTTTTCAGTCATGTCATATCATCAACCCTTTAACATTGTTATTTTTCCTTTCATTGTCCTTTCAGGCTTTGACTGTGATCCCAAGAGCTTAATGAAAAAACTCTCTGCTCTGTGGCTGCATCTCAGGCTCAATATCACATTGAGAAGTAGATGTCTTCTCATGTGGAGCCAAATAGTGTCTTTTGAGATGCTGGTATGCCTCTGTCCTTGAAAGATCCATTAAAACAATGTAAAAACACCTAGAATCAGTTTGACTTATGGTCCATGTATTGTTGAGACTTGAGGATGTATTAGTGGCGTGACCTAGGGCTGTAACCAACCTTATTTGCAGAATGGGAAGGTCTGTTATGACTGGTCTATAGTAGGTAGAGGTTCTTTGGCTTTAGAGTGGTTTGCCAAGGGAGAAATTTTTGGAATCTAAGCTTCTGTGATCCATAATATAAATTAGTATAAATTCTTTCGGTAAAAATCACATGCAAAAGAACGTGGTCAGATTTGGATTGTTTCCTAAAGCACCACCACCTAACTTAGGGGAAAATTTTTGGACAGATTTGGATTGCTTCTTTAGAGTTGATGGGAAAACTAGTATGGCTGAGGCTAGATAGGATTTGATAATGAGGTTTCAACTTGTCATGGGCGGACTGAAAGGTAAGAGGGAAAAAAAAGGTTTATGGGTGTTTTCCAGCTGGCAAATTTGACAAATTTTTAGATCAACTGCTAGAAAACTTGGTTGTTACAACTAGTCATCACCAACAAGTGAAAAATACTGATGACTAACAATGGCTCCATTTGGGGAGGGCAGCTCCTTTTCAGGAGGTGTCCAGGATTTCAGATCTTTGGCTTATGAAGACCAGTGCCTTACCCATTGGCGAAAATTTCGTTCTTCCTTGATGCTACTTCTGAAAAATGATAGCATGATTAGCATCAATGATATTTCTACCTACCCCACTATCTTTCCTAACATTTTTTCTTCTTTGGGGTGAATTTGGACTAGCAACCCTTTTGACAATATATATATTTTTTTTTTTGGAAAATGAACCTATCTAATTCTACACTTATATCTGCCGGGAGTTCAAATTAAACTTCTGAACTCCTTCATTACTCTACCTACGCTAGATTAACTGTCAAGGTTAAGATGTTTGACAGGAATTTTTTCTTTAATCTAAAAAATGAAATTTAAAATGATCAAATCAGGGTTAGACAGTCTGATTTTTCATGTATTTGCGACATGAAAGACAAGCTGCACACAAATATTATTTTGCATAAAATGGAAATTAGGAAAAACGGGGCTAAGATGCACAATTTGTTTTTCATCCCCGCTTCCCTCTTTGGTTCTGTTTTGGGCATGTGGAACCAGTATCTTTTCCTAATCTACTCTCTTTGATAAGTCAAGCTTACACAATGTTGACCATCTTTTTCACTCACTAAATTATCAGCAAATAAATTTAAAACATGTTCAGCTATGATTAGGCTAGATAACTGAACAAGACATTTGAGTACTAGTAGCGGAATTTAGACTTGCGCGCTTTTTGAATGACTATTTTTTGGAACATGGGGCCTTTTTCTATTTTTCAACTGCCCTCTTTTCTATTCTTCTATTGTTTTTGACTTTTCTGTTTTATCTATTTTTACAACAGTGGTATATACAATGATTGAAAATGTCTTAAAATTGGAGCTCTTGACATAAATAATGCTTTAATGTCCTGCCATTTACAGGACCCCCAAAAATTGAAATCCCATCAAGTTATTGCAAGAAAAAGGCATTGTTTCCGCTAACTGAGCTGATGATGAAAGGCCCCTTCCATAAGTTTTCAAACTTACCATGTTTACCTTTGTCTTCTCTTCTAGAATCCCATTTTAGCACTTTGTCTCCAATCTGAAAATAATTTTCCTTGGTCCTTCTATCAAAAATCTGTTTTATTTTGTCTTGTGCCAACTGAGCCTTTTGGTAAACTTCTTCTCTGGTTTGCTGTAAATGGATAGTCTGATTTACCCTTCTTTGCATGTCATTTTCTTCTATTTGAACTTCCTACAGTAGCTTCATTATTGGAACCCCTAGAGATGTTGGGAAAATGGCATCTATGCCATAAAATAGTTGGTAAGGAGACATACATATGGATTTTTTGGTGGTTAGTCTATCGGCCCATAGTGCGTGTACTAGTTTTCCGTGCCATGCTTTTTTATTTTGTTCAAGAAGTTTTTTGATGATGTTGACTGGGCTTTTGTTAAAGGACTCGGCTAAACCATTACCTTGAGGGTAATAAGCTCTGGAATGTCCTAATAAAATGTGATATTTGTAACAGAAGTCAATCATTCTTTTGGAGGAGAAGGCAGCGGCATTATCTGTAATGATCTTTCTAGGACAGCCAAATCTAGATAGGATATTGGTTTCTAGGAACTTGATGATGACTGAATCGGTGGCATTCCTGGAAGGTATGGCTTCTATCCATTTGGTAAAGTAATCCGTGGCTATGAGGATCCATTTATGTTGAGCGGATGAGGAAGGGTGAATTTCCCCAATAAAATCCAGGCCCCATTGCTGGAAGGGTCCTTCGACTATGATGGGATGCAAGGGCAAAGGTAAAAGCTTTTTCTTGCCATCGAAAATTTGACACTTATGGCATGTCATAACTAGCTGGTGAGTGTCAGGAAATAAGGTAAGCTAATAATAATCGGCTCTAAGGATTTTTTTTGCTATGGTTTTCCAGTACAGATGGCCCCCACATTCCCCTTCATGCATTTCGTGCATAATTTTCTCTGTATCAGACTCAAGCAAACATTTAAGCAGCATACCGGTGGGATTTTTCCAATACAGAAGACCATCTATAATGCAAAACTTTAAATACTTTTGTTTAAGAAATATTGCTTTTGTTTTTGATAAAGTTGGAGGGGCATTTAGATAAAATAATACATAAAGAATATTTGCATACCAAGGTGAATCCAGAAACATTTTTTCAACATGAGGGGATGTGCATTCTTCCTATTCTTCTAGGGCAT
Organism: Pinus albicaulis; assembly: GCA_034641835.2. Classification (NCBI taxonomy): domain Eukaryota; kingdom Viridiplantae; phylum Streptophyta; class Pinopsida; order Pinales; family Pinaceae; genus Pinus; species Pinus albicaulis. The sequence goes on from JAXQQM020065231.1 coordinate 10,645, forward strand.
CAACAAAATTTATATCTAAAGCTTGGAGGTTGGTTTCAACCATTAGTCTTGCAATTCCTTGTCCTTTAACTAGTTTGGTAGGTCTGATTTCTAAGTCATATTCTAAGATGATAGCGATCCATTTTCCCCTTTTACCATCGGGATCTTGGTTTAAAATGTCCTTGACAACAACATTAGGGACAAAAGCGATGACATGAGAATGTAAGATGTAAACTCAGAAATATTTCAGTGCTTTTACCAATCCGAATGCCTGTTTTTCCATGATGTTATATTTCAAGGGAGCATCTCTTAGGGATTTTCTGAAAAAGGAAATGGGTTGCTCTTGCCCGGCTGCGTTTTTTTGCAACAATACAACAACTATCATGTGTTCCGAGGCAAATGAAAAAATGTAAAAATCTTTGGTGAAATCAGGACTTATCAATACTGGTGTTTCAATTAGGGCCTTTTTAAATAGTTCAAAAGATTTTTTGGCTTTTGTAGTCCATTTAACCCCAACCTCTTTCTTCAACATATTTGTGATATCTCTCAGGAGTTCGGCAAGGTTTGGGATGAATCTTCTCAAGAAATTTATCTTTCCGATAAAGGACTGCAGCTCCTTTATGTTTATGGGGTGACTTATTTGCAATATGCCTTCGATTCTCTAGGGGTCTATTTTTATTCCCTCTTTCGAAATAATGTGACCTAGGATTTTTCCTTCTTCTAGACCGAAAGGTGTTTTCTTGGGGTTTAGGGATAAACCATATTTTCTACATTTGTTAAAAACCTTTCTTAAGTGTACCAGGTGTTCTTCATCTGATTTAGAATATACCGTAATATCGTCAAGATATATGACTATGAGAAAACCTATGTATTATGAGAAGGCTATTTCCATGGCTCTTTGGAATGTAGCACCGTCATTCATCAATCCAAAAGGCATTTTAACGTACATAAAAGTGCCCCAAGGTGTAGTGAAAGTTGTTTTGTGTTGATCAGTGGGGTAAACCAGCACTTGGTTATAATCGGAAAAACCATCAAGTAAGGAGATCCTTTTAGCACCTACTACTTTTTGAAGTATGTGGTCCATTTTGGGCAAGGGATAGTTGTCCTTTAAATAGGCCCTATTTAGGTTTCGGAAATCGATACAGAGTCTGATTTCTCCGATCTTTTTCCTAACTGATACTAGATTTGAGACCCATTCAGAGTACTGGAGAGACACTATTATCCCAGCATCATACATCTTTTTTATTTCTTTTTCAACCAAAGGTAGTAATAATGGGTTTATCCTTCTTAACTTCTGTTTGAAAGGCTTCTGGTTTTCTTTGAGGGGAATCTTATGGTGGATGATGCTTGTGTCGTATGATTTCAAATCTTGGTATCCCCATGCGAACACATCTTTAAATTCTTTAAACAACTCGATGTATTTATGTTTTATGTGAGGCGGAAGGGTTTTGGATAGTTTAATCTTTCTAGGTTCCTCCGAGCTTCCTATGTTATATTCTTCTATGTCGACCTCAGTAGATTCCATTTTTGGTTTTTTGGCCACATCGTTAAAATCGAACAATTCCTCTAGAGGCGCAAGCCCTCTGGGTATGGTGTCATTTTCACAATGTAAGACTTCGAGTTCTCTTGGGTCAATGTCCTCTCCTATCTCAGTTCCATATGAATGATCTATCAGATTTAGATTCGTCCAAGAAGGTGGATTTAGCTCTTGGTCTTGATTTTGGCTGTATTTCTTTTCTCCATTTTCTAAGTCTGTTTTGGTTTCTTCAAATTCATTCCTAGATTGTAAGAAGTCATCAATTTGATCATCATATTTGAATATTTTCCAATGGTCAATATTATCTGGTACTGTAGGGCGATGTTTGACTTGAATACTATATTGCTCAGTCAAACATGGTATTTGGCCATTTCTTGCAGCAAAGGCGAGCTCATTTTCTAGACTATTTTGAATCATAGGAATACAAGTGAGTTCATACTTCTCGAAGGTTTTGAGCATGTCTAAAGCTGCATTTCTGTATTCTCTTAATCTTGGGTTTTTCGCTGAATATTCACCTTTGATTTGTCTGATTACAAGTTCTGAATCTCCTTGGGCTGATACTTTCTTGGCACCTAAGTCCTTAAGTATGTGCAGACCAATGAGAAGGGCCTCATATTCCGCAATGTTATTAGTACATTGGAATTCTAATCTGAAAGAATTACCTTCATTAGTATTTTGTATCCAGATATCGGCCCCTGAACCAGTTTTTCCACAAGAACCGTCAAATCTTATACTCCAAAGAGCTTCCTTTTCATATATGATACTAAGTTGTTTTTCAAGTTTCTTGGAGCTTTGGTCATTAGTCTCTACATCCAGTAACGGGAAATTCGTTTCTGATGGTTTGAAAACTTCTTCATTTTCCATTATCTGCTTGTTTATATCACTTTCATTGTATAAGATAAAATAATCTAAATTGGAATGAATGGAATAAATGGGAGTATTGTTCGGCTTATCCCGGTTGCTAACCATGTATTTCATGTGAGTCTCTCGGTATAATCTCCTAGTCTGGTTGAAAACTGGGATGGTAGTGAATGAATTATCCGTTTGAAGATTACCTTGTATTTTGGCAGCCCATGCCCTTGATAGTAGCATTCCATACTTAGGAGGGATATCGGCCACTACTACGTCCATGACTAGGTTTTTCGCTAGTAGTTGGGTTAAAGCGAAACCTAGGTTCTTTATTAGACGTAAACATTTGACCTGACTTGAGTCAAAGGAGTATAGGTTTTTGTAAGGTTGAGTTACTTCTAGTCCCAGGTTTTCCATGATTTCTTTAGGCATGAGGTTATGGGAGGCACCAGAATCTAACATGGCGTTATGTAATATCTTGTCCCGTATGTTCAAACTCACATAGAAAGGAGAAACAATTCCTTCTTGGTATTCACCTTCTATTTTGGGGCCGAATAAGAGCTTGGGTTTGTCATCAGTTAAATTTAAAGTATCTGCCTTGTTTCCTATATCAAAAACTTTGAAGATTTGAGATATATACCTATCTACAGTTATTAGCTCAGTAAGGGGTATGGTAATTTTTATTTTGGAAATTTCCCCTTCGAAACTAAAAGGAGTTTGTAGTTTGGATAGATTTGTTTCAGCTTTTTCGGACATGAATTTTTCTATGCTCTTAATTTGCTGACTCTGGTTTGGGACTTTGTTTGACACAGTCACCTCGAGGGTATTTGTAGAGGTACTAGGAGTGTCTGAGCCAAGACTTGTTTGAATAGCTTTATCTTTGTTTTGGTCAATTTTCTTGGCCACAATTTTGTTGCTATCCATGGCTTTTTTAAGGATGGTATCAGAGGTTTTAGCAGTGTTAGGGCTACCCTTCTTGGAGTGGTCTTGGTTTTTCCTACTTCTAAGGTTATACTGTCTGTGAGCTTCTATAATGGTAGTCTGAAAATCTATGGCAAGATCTTCGAGATCTTCATAGTTGGTTTCGTCCTGACTCGGAGAGCATAACTCTTGCTCTTCTGCTATGAGGTAAACCTCACTCTCGTTATCAGAACCTATGAGGTTCCAATGATTTTCATCAATGGGTTCAGTATCCTTATCCTCTTCATCAATATAATTCTCACTGAAGGATGGCCTGACTTGTTGGTCTTTTCCTCTTGTTTTATTTTGAGATTGGTCTCTCCTAAAGTTTTGGTTGCGGTTTCGAGGGTTTGGCTGGTTGTCCTTAAGAGGTGCTTTCTCACTCATTTTTTCCCACATCTTTGTCATGGATTTGACCAGGCCATCTATTCTAGGATCCGAGGAAGAAGCCGAGGGGGCAAATTCGTCATGGTAAGTGACTCCCCTTTCTGCTCTTATCCTAGCTCTTTTTTCGGCTAAGTTGGCTTCTGCATTTATAGCCACTTTTTTCATCTCTTCTAAGGTAGGGGGGTCCTTGTCTCTTAGCTGATAAGTCATATCTGGGTCAAAACCCTAGGGGACTTTGCCAAGGCTGAACCAAGTGGGGGTTTGAAGTGAGGTGGGAGGGTGTTATACACACTGTTGAACCTAGTGCAATATCCCTGGACACTTTCCCCATTTTCCCGTTTTATATTGTTATATTTTGACAGGATTTGAATGGGGTTATTTCGGATTTCCCACTTGTTTATGAAGACTTGGTAGAGTTCTGGGAGGTTTTAGATGTTGTTCGGAGTTAAGCTCTTAAACCATTTTTTGGGTTCTCCGCCCAGGCTTAGGGCGAACATTCTCATTCTGATGGTCTCGTCTTCTATTTCCATGTATTCAAAGGCATCGCTAATCCTATCTACATGCTGTTGAGCTGTGGTCATCTCATCTCTGGTAAAATGTGGGATTTTGGCTTGATAGTCATTTTGTAAGGGAGCCAAAGGTTGTGGCAACACCAAGGGTGCGTACCAAGCTGCCATGACAGGAGCTAATGGATGATGAACAAAATGAGGGCTTACGGGATGAGCTGAAGTGGTTTGAACAATAGTGGTTTGGATAGGTGTGGCGGATGTACTTGGACTAGTGACCTGGTTTTGAGCAGATTTGGGATGGTATGAGCCAAAGTGATGGAGAAGCTGAAATTCAGGAGGGGTGGCAGGTGGGGCTTCTCTACTAGGACTCTGTGGCAGATCTAGGGGCTCAAGATCGTCAAAGTCTATCTTACTTTGTGACTTACTTCTAAAAAGGGTTTTTGCTGATTTTAAGTCAAAGGGAGAATCCTACAAGGTAGTGAGATGTTCAGGTACTAATCTTGCTTTACGGATGGACCTATCGGTAGCTAGATTTTCAGTTTCGAAAGCTTTCCACAGAATCTTCTCTGGGTCATCTACTATGATAGGGGGATTTGGGTCTAGATGAGCTCTGGTGTGGATTCTTCGTGAAGCCAGATTTTGGGTCTAGAGTTTAGAGAGGGTGGTAATTGCGAATGTTTTGGATGGATGACCTCTCTAAGGCTTTACTAATGTGAAGGATGGTCAAAACTAAAAGGATGGACTAGGGGAGTCGCCAGGTGGATTTTTATGAGAACTATGGTCCACTACCAACACTATCAAAGGTGCTTGGGAAAAAGTTTTATAGAAAAATTTGAGATGGAAACTTGCAAAGAAGAGTGGTTCACTCGGTTTCAACACTTTTCTAGGCTGTATGGACAAGCTAATGGTTCTATTGGCAAGAAGGTTTCTACTTATATCCTATGTTTATGTGAGGTTTTCTGAATCACTAAGTTATACTTAGCTTGTTACTGATTACAGAGTTTCCACCCTGAGTTTAAATTTTTGGAAGGATGAGTTAGCAGAAAGGTATGGTTTATGAATTTTTGGTCTTTTATGGAGTTTTTAGGCCTACTGGAGGTTAGTGGAGTCGACAGGTGGAACTTGGTTGTTTTTGTGAAGATGTAGCTATGGTCCACCACCAGTAACTAGGGAAAACCAATCCAGGAATGTTTTTTGGGGTTTTTCTGAGTTTTTATGTGCAACCCATGGTTTATTAAAGTATTCTAAACTTGTTTCATCACTTTGCTAGGGTGGCGAGAACAAAAAGAGATTAATCTAAATGGTTTTATGGACTGCTTGCTTGTGAGGTTTGGAAGAGTTTCCTACAACTGAATCATCATTTTGCTAAGATGGTGAAAGAGCTAGATTCTATTCTTCTAAGTCTGACTAAGATTTTGAGAGTTCCTAAGGGTACCTAGGATGTTTTGACTCAAAGTCCCACCATGATCGCCATTATGTTAGTGAGTCATGGGGATAAGTCAATCAGATAGTATTTTCAAAGGTCTCTAAAGGTTTAGGGAAAATAAGTTAGTTTATTACTCAGAGTCCCACCGTGATCGCCATTATGTTAGTGAGCGGTGGGGATAAGTCAATCAGATAGTATTTTCAAAGGTCTCTAAAGGTTTAGGGAAAATAAGTTTGTTTATTACTTAGAGTCGCACCGTGATCGCCATTATGTTAGGGTCCCGTGATTTGGCTGATTGGCAAGCCAAATGATAGTGTAACATCAAACCAATATTTGGAGCCCAAGGACCTAGCCTTCCTAGACTCAGAGAGGGCTCTCTCTATATGTGTAAGGGATATATGTGTGTTTGCTTATTGTGTTCTGATTTTAGGCTAGTTATGAAGTAGGTTTTTTGGTTTTGGTTTTTAGGTTGTGAGGGATGAAACTGATCAAAGATATAAGATAGGTAAAAATATGTCAGATCAACTGGGCTATGGGGTCGAAAATGTTAAGAAATCTATCAGATGGTGATACAAGGTTGTTGAAGGGCTGATTTGATTCGAGGTAGAAAGGCTCTTTGGGAAAAATGGAATAAAATGGACATCAATTTTGGGAACAACAAATGATTTCAAGCATAACTAGTTTAATAGCTGACATAACCATGGTAGGGCAAACCATTAATAATGAGAAATGTAACTATAAGCTAATAAATACATAGAAATAAACATTCAAGCCATGCATAGAGATATATAACTCTCTAAATTTGGGAAATGGCTATCAGACTTTGGGGAAATACACTTAAGATAGACAAACAACTTAAATCACTATGCCGGAATGCCTAAACACAGTACTTCAAGTTATTGGGCACTTTGAAAACAAGATTGCATAGTCTTAGACAAAGGGAAAGATCAGAACAAGACCTCCTTGGTTCAAAAAATGACAATCTAATTAGTCAAAGAGAAATTTCATGGATGGAACTATGGCTAGCCATGAGTAAGTAGGGCATAACGTAAAGCATACTTAGCATGCATAAAACCATTAATGAAATAATCAACAATATCCTTAGGTTATTAAAGAGCAATCAAGAATTCTTTAATATGACTAAGAATGAAGAAAACATGGAAGCTATGAAGAAACAGGAAAGTTGAGGTGCCTCCAAGGGCATGTCTCAAATTTTTTCTCTACTGTTCTATAGCAAGTAAGAAACATGGATTAATGAATGAAAACTAGGAAAAAAAACAAAGAGAGAGACACTATACCATTCTACCAAGTCATGGAATCCAACAACAATCCTCTTTCATCATCCAAGAACATCCAAGAGACTATCCAAAAGCATGAGACAAGCATTTATTCCAAAGATTATATGACCATATATTGATTCTATCATCAAGTTCAGCCTTGTTTACAATGAAAGCCTTTGGAATATATAGGCTCAAGTGAGGAAAACCTCATAGTTCAATTTGCACTCTCATTGGCCTCTTCAAAATATCTAAACTTGTCCTTGAGGTTTTGCAAAGCCCAAGGCACAAAATATCTCATAAAATATCTAAAAAATGCTAAAAGAGGGAAATAAATTGAATTTTCATAACTTCTCATGTGCAAAAATAGCTAAAAGCAAATGACGAAAAAGCAGTTTTTAAAGGTTCAATTTTTACAAAAATACTCAAAAATTACATCAGCAAAAGGTCCCCTGACTTCCCGACAACTTTTGGCACCCTTCCCTATGTCTAAACGAGGATTATGATAGCTCGTTGGAAAGCTCTGAGTGTCTACTTTCTGGAGAAACTAGAATTTTCCCAATCCGATGCCTATAATTCCTCCAAAACTAGGCCTATGTGTAAAAAACCAGAAAATAAGGTTTGCTGATAGACCGGGCAGAGTGTAGAAAAAGCAGACATTTTTTGCCATTTCGGGGGAGAAAATGATCTTCAAATGTCCTAAAAATTTCTTAGTGTGTGCTCCTAAAATTATGGCATCCAATGATACCATTCTCCTCCTTTGATGATCCCCCAAACTGAAAGGGCGAAGCCCATGAGTTTTGGCCAACAACCCAAAAATGCCAAAAAAACCAAAATATGTCGAAAATAGCCCAAAATTGGTGAGCATGACCCTCAAGGGTTCTCAGAAGCATGTTGTCAAGCAGAGGCAAAAATATGAAGTCCTGATGTGCCTTTCCTCACTTTCCATGTCGGGCGCTTCCCTTTAGCCTCCTTGAGCTTTTCTTGAGCAGCCTTCAACTTGCGCCGAGCAAACTGATTTAACTTTTTATAATGCCTTGCATTCTCCTTTGAAGGTCTAAATCTCTGTTTTCATTTTCCAATTTCTTCTCCAAGTGGTCATTGACTCTCTCAAGCCACGCCTCCTTATTGTTCTCTATCTCCTGTTCAAACAATGCAGTGAGACGGGTAGATTGGAGAAGGGATTTTTCCTCTTCTTTTTGCTTCTCAAGGGCCTTTTTAAGCCCCATGGTTCTAGGCCTCTTTCGCCTAGGCTGATATTCTCCTTCACTTTCATTGAACTCACCCATGAGTTCTTCCAACCTTGCTTGGGCTTTGGAGGCCTCCTTCTTGTACTTAGTCGCCCGTGTCTTATAAACAACCATATGGACACTCATTTGCCTATTTTGGATTTGCAAAAAATTATTGAAATTCCTATCTCTATGAATATCATCCTTCAAAGCATAAATTTGGCCTTCTCTATGAATTAAGAGGTTTTCTAGAATCCGGGCCTCATTACCACTATCATCGCTTTGGACTTGGATGATTTCGAATTCACTCTCCTTTTCATGACTTCCTTCTACCTTGCGCTTCCCTTTGCTTTGGGTGGCTATTCTAGTGCTTTTCCTCCTGGGAAAATCAATCATGGGATTCTTTGGCAATTTGCCTTTACTTCGGAGGGCCCTTGTCACATTTGGAGTGACCACCTTAGGTACTCTCTTCTTTGCTGTCCGGGGCTTGGCCTTTTTAGCAGAAGAGGGCATGGCCCCTTTACCTTTGTCACCTTGTTTCTCTTCTTTTTGAGTTTGTTGTTCTTCTTGAGGAGGCTGTTGTTCTTGTGGAGGTTGCCCTTGCTCATCACTGTCATGTTTCTCTTGTTCGGCACTATCATGCTGCCCCTGTTCAGTCTCTTTTGGCTGCCCCTATTCATCATGATGTAGCTGTTGTGTGTCCTCTTTTGATTGTCCTTGCTCATCGCTTTCATGCTGCCCTTCCTGCTCTGTCTCACCCTCATTGTCATGCTACTGTTCAACATTTCCTTCCTCCTCCCCTTGTTGTTGTTCATCATCACTGTGATGCTGATGTGTGTCATTATAAGGCTGCTGGTCACCCTCATCATGAGTCTGTTGTTCACCCTCATCACTGTCATGCTGTTGTTCAACACTTTCTTCGTCCTGCTCATGTCCTTCTTCCTCTTGCTGGTCACTTTCTTCTCCTTCTTCATGTTCCTTTGCTTGTTCTGTAGTAAACTTGAGTTTTTTAGGAATAGGTCTGCTAGAAGAAGGTGAGGGATGATGAGTAGGAGGTGTAGGGGATGTATGAACCGGAGGGATAGTGGAGAAAACTGGATGAGTGATGAAAACATCCCAAGAGAGCTCTCTCTTTTCAAGCTGATGAAGGATGATGATTTTGATGAGAGAGTGATGGAAGAGACAGGTTATTTGCTGTGAAGGAGGCTTCTTCTGGACAATGGAGGCCATTTTCTCAATGCTCTTGTGTAAGAAGAAAGGAAGATTTAGCAATCTGGCCCTAGTTGAATGCATGAGCAGTCGAATGTGATATGCATATATTTGGGAGAATATTCCCTCACAAGTGAAGTACTTCATGATAATATTCATGAGAGGGGCGTAGCTGGCTAAAAGATATGAGAAAGGGAAAATAGAAGGACATGATTCTCTGTGCTCAGGCTTTAAGAAGGGGTTGTAATCATCTGAGTCCAAATGGCTTTGTTTAAACCATTTCTCACCAATATAGGGAATTTTAGTGGCCTTGGAGATGGATCTTGGGGAGAACTTGAATTCAATGCCTGCCAATTGGAAATTCTTATCTTGAAACATCAAAGCGCAAAGGTGTGTCAAAGGAGAAAAACTCTTCACCTCTTGTACCCTTTGACAAAAATTGAACAATACTGATGGGTCGGCATTCACTTCTTCAGTGGAAATAGGTTCATATCTCTTATGCAATCCACTCCTACTATCCTGCCTGGGAGGAATCTTGTTATAGATGCTCTCTGCAGAAATAAACTACCTCAAAAAGGATTCCTTGAAATGTGTTCTCAAACAACACTCTGTCTTCTTTGTAAATAATTGTTTTGATCAAGGTAAATTTGCCTCAAAGCTGTGTAAAATGTCTTCTTTTCTATTAGGCCCCTGCTCCTCTTAGAACACTGCTCTTTCCCCTTTGTATGCCAATCAATAGGTAAATTTAATAATAAGCACATAGTCAAAAAAATATACACAGTCAAGTGATTTCGGTGTTTGTGTAAGGTCACATGGCTCTAGGTGTTTTGAGGACAACAGGACAGCCTTGTATTTTAGACAAGGGCAAAACAAAACTCCTCCCAATCGAAGCAACCTCCTTGTCTTCATTGTTTTCTCACACATATTTTGACCAACACCTCCAAATGGCAATGACAGCTTTACCCACTAAGGTCTGTTTATGGTCAAAAAGGCAACCCTGACCTTGCTCTACACCACACCGAAGAAAACTTTGAACAATGACCAAGTAATATATGGATGATTACTGTGGTTGAAATTAGGACCACTATTTCATTTTTCAAATACTGAGTTTTTGCTTTAAAACAATGCCTCCATCTTTTATCATTGTTTTGAGGGAAGTTTAATGGGATTTTTACATCAATAAAAACTCACCATTCTTACTGTTTCACCTCTAGCAAACATAACCACAGCAAGTCTCGAGCTTTAAACAAAAACACATCTCTCTTTAAATAACTCAAAACTGTGATTCACACCGTGAGTTTCATCCCTTTTTCCACCACTTAATAGTTTTGAATATACCAAGGAGGCACATAAATACCTTAATAATTCGATGGCAGGCCTTGCTTGAGGTTTGGGGCAGCTTCCGGACTTGTTTGAGGGCGTTTTGGACCATTTAAAGTGTGCACGGAACGTTTGCTGTGAAAAATGCCGCGCAAAAGGAGGCTGTTAGGTCATTGTCGGGCCGACATGACTAACACCTACAGGCACGCCACGCGTCGCTACAGGCGTGCCACGCAGCAGTGGAGTGCTTTGTAAAAAATCTGCTTGAACGCGCCGCGCAAAGCTACAGGTGCGTCGCGCATTCTACAAGCTCAAAAATCAATGAATTAGCTCGAAATTTCCTTCTCTGGTCTCGTGGATAGCAAGAGGGGAGCGATGCCTTGTGCTTTGAGAAGTTTAAAAGGGCTTGCAACGGTCCCTCTATCCTTTTGTATTTGAAAAGATCAAAAATGCTTCGGTGTGTTCAAAGAGGGTTTTGAAAACGTTGAAAAAGCCTTTGTTTTAAAACCAAAATATGAAACTCACATATTTTTTGAAAACGCAACTAAGACTTCTTTTTGTTCTAACAAAAACATAGAGGCAATGATCATTTCTTTATAAGCCTGACCTCCTTTTCGAAATGAAACAACCTTTTTGAGAATTTAAAACTTTGACTGTTTCTCATTTAAGGAATGAAAAAATGTCCTCCTTTTTGATATCTGCACTGTGGAAGGAAAAATTGTTCTGAGCCACGTGAAGGGTTGTAGAGGTGCCTTTTGAATGCAACTATATTTTTGCTAGTGGAAAAATCTTAACTGTAATTTCAAAATCCCTTTCCACCTCTTGTATTTGCATGGCTCATATGTTGTTACTTTTGATCAGTTGAAAAAGGTTTTTATGGAAAAGAAAGAGAAGCACCTCTTAATATCATCATCATCCATTTGTTTTTGTCATTGAAAAAGGACACTTGTAGAAGACACTTTGTGTTATATGAGGTTTTCTTTGACACTTTGAAGGAGGTAGTTTCTCCCTTTTGCAACCTAAACTGGCATTTTTTGCTCCAGATGCTTTGGATATGGTCATGTCCATTGTGAAAACTAGATGAGATGGTAGGTGTTGCTTGAGTTTCTTTTTTGACTGTGGGTAAAAATAAACAAGGGATGATGCACTAGAGTTGAAAAGTGCATAAGGGAAGTTGCCCCTTTGTTCTTCTATGAAGGAGGTCTGCAAGAAACCTGGGCTTCACTATCATCTATCCATCAAGAGGGCACTTCTTCTGAAAATTTCTTCTCTACTCAAAATGTAATCAGCAAAGCACCTTTGACCTATTTTCATAAGGAAACTGCCTTCATTTGTAACAGTGGCATGCAGGTATTGCTTTTGAGTGTTTGTTCTAGAACCTTTTGAAAAACAATTATCACCCTTTGGCTTGTGTCTAACCCAGCTGATTTCAACTATTCTTCCACTCTGTTTTGCTTAAAGGAAAAGAGACTAAATGTTAAGCCTGTTCATCAAGGAGATGAGTTTTTTTAAGGAATTTATACTCCTCAGCCAGGTTTTTTGATAGTTATATTACTAATGCTTTCCTTTGTTTTTTACATGATTGCCCTGTTCAGAAGCTTTCAACTGTCTTCTGCTGCTCTTACCATTTGTCTCTTAATCAGTCCAAACCTTAAAATGAGTCACTGCTCTGGCCCTCTGCTTATGAATGAAGGAGGCTATTTTGACAAATGCTTGATGTCCTTTCAACCTCTGTTTTAATCGAAAGAAGGATGTTTGATGAACCTACTGATAGTGGTTTCCCTTACATATGTTGGTAGAAGTTAGTTAGAAGCTAAGACTGATGGATTCCTTTGGCCATCTGTTCAATAATATTTCTACATTGACTCTCAACTCATTAGCTTCATATTGTAACTCAATAGCAATGGAGCTCCACTGCTTTGCCTCTACCTTAAACATCATTTTACTTCAGAAAACCTTAGTTTTTGTCTTACTATAACCTAATTTTGTCCTTACAGTTAGTGAAAAGCTTAAAAAACAGACTTTGTCCATTTTCCCTCTGCTTATAGATGAAGGAGGCACTCTTAACCCTCTGTTTGTGAAATGAAGGAGGTTCTTCAGTCTTCAAACCCTCTGCTTATAGATGAAGGAGGTTTTTCAATCATGTCATATCATCAACCCTTTGACAGGCTTATTTTTCCTTTCACTGTCCTTTCAGGCTTTGAATGTGATCGCAAGAGCTTAATGAAAAAAACTCTCTGCTCTGTGGCTGCATCTCATGCTCAAGATCACATTGAGAAGAAATTGTCTTCTCATGTGGAGCCAAATATTGTCTTATGAGATGCTGGTATGCCTCTGTCCTTGAAAGATCCATTAAAACACTATAAAAACACCTAGAATCAGTTTGACTTATGGTCCATGTATTGCTGAGACTTGAGGATGTATTAGTGGCGCGACCTAGGGCTGTAACCAACCTTATTTGCAAAATGGGAAGGTCTGTTATGACTGGTCTATAGCAGGTAGAGGTTCTTTGGCTTTAGAGTGGTTTTCCAAGGGAGAAATTCCTAAAGCGCCACCACCTAACTTAGGGGAAACTTTTTGGATAGATTTGGATTATTTCTTTAGAGTTGATGAGCAAAATAGTATGGCTGAGGCTAGATAGGATTTGATAATGAGGTTTCATCTCGTCATGAGTGGACTGAAAGGTAAGAGGGAAAAAAAAAGTTTATGGGTGTTTTCCAGCTAGCAAATTTGACAAATTTTTAGATCAGCTGCTAGAAAAATTGGCTGTAACAACTAGTCATCACCAACAAGTGAAAAATACTGATGACTAACACAATGAAACACGTTCCTCTTCAATTTGAGTCTTTTATACGATCTCGTAAAATCCCAGTCGGGTATTTCTCTTGTTCTCATAACTTGAACTTTCACTCCCTCCATCTGTTTACTTAGGTGCATGGACTGAAGCTTGGGGGGCATATACGTCGAATTGAGTCACCATGTTGGGGGCATGCCTGTTTTTCAAGCATATTTTATCTTTGTTTCAAGCTTGTGTAAAAATGAAACCATTCTTATTTTACCTCTCGTGATTACCATTTTATCAGCCTGTTTTTCCATATAAGCCTTGGTTTTCTCATTCCATCATCACTATCTGCTTGGTCGATGATATGCCTTCACTTGATGGTTTTACTATATGCTGCAATGAGTGGTCTTGTTAGCCAGCCTCTTAACCTTTACTCATTCTGAGCAGTTCTTCCATCATCGAAACCAGTGGCTACTCTTTTATACCACTCGTTCCTTCAGGTGGAGTCACTTTTCAACTCTTTTCTGAATCTTTAAAATTGAAAATATTTTCGAGACTCTTGTCATTTAGAACTTGTTAAAATGGCTTTGAAGCGATATCTACTCAATATACGTTTACCCATTTTTCAGGCTGGGATAGATTATTTACGAAAAAGGAATACCTTAGCCTATTGTGACTAAGAGGTTCTTTCAGATATTTTTTCCTACCTTTTTGGATCTGAGAGACTATTCACGAAAAGGGTCATGATGGAGTTTTATTTTTTTCCTTCTTTTCAAACTCTCTAAACATGAAAAGATGTCGAGTTCTCCCTTTGTCAGACTGGTTAAACCTTGATGACATCATATTTCATCGCCATGACGTTACTCGAGTTCCCCCTTCCTAGGGCTCGTAAAATGTACTAGGTTGGATTTTTCTGAAGAGAAAACTTATAGCACAAGCATATGCTATCCCCTTCAAGCTTTTTTAAAAAAAATAATTGGGGTACTCGCCAGAAATGGTGGGGGAAAATGGAACCAAGTTTTAGTTATGTTGGCAGTATGTCACTCTTGAACATGGCACTTGTCTGCATTTGTGTCGGGTTGGGGACATCTCATGTCATCATTTTTGCCTCCATGATTTTGGGTAATCTCTTTTTACCTCTCATCTACTCTTTTCCATGTCGTCATGACCTCAGATCCTTTGATGTCAAATAATACCAAATCCAGTGTCTTGTTTCTGATATATTCAAGAGAAGTTTGCCTTTGTAGTTTTCAACCTCCCTCTAATTCTCTGTTGGTCCTATTTCACTACTATCATGTTCCTCTGTCTCGTATTGATGATGTGGGAAACATTATGGCCCACCTTCGATCAGGTCACTTCCTGTTGAATTTAGCTCATTATCCAGGAATTTGATCTAGAGACTCTATTTTGGTATCTTGGAGCATGCATGCCTTAATGGTAGGTTTTTCGCATTCGACGCAAGGTCCACATCGTTTTCTTTCAATCGAATGATTCTGCAGATGTTCGACGCCAGATCACTGTTCACATTCCATGGTTTGTACCGGTTGTACCTAGAGAGCCATTTTCATTATTGGTGGTTTCTCTCATGCCTGTTAACAACTTTCATCATTAGCTGGTAATCAGGTGGTTTTCTTTCACGTTCGACTTCAACTCATATATTCGCATGCTTGAATTTGTACTTGTTCGAGTTGAGATGAAGCGCAAGACCCTAGATTTTGTCTGATAAAATCTAGGTTGCAGATTTTGGTGGATTATCATGACTTATTACATGACTCTTTTGATTGGATGGTTGTGACCATACCTGAGTCTATTTTTTGATCCTTACTGTTGGATGGCTGCGTCCATGCCTCGAATCTCAGTTTTTATATACTCTATTATGGATGGATGCGCCCATACCACATGTTCATGTATCAAAGATTTCAATTGTATTCGTAATTGTAGGTTTTTCGACAACGGTGTTTGGTTCGAATGCGTTCTCATAAAGCATTTCGCCCCTCCCTTTCCCTCGGACCTCATGCTTTAGGGGGCATCTGTTACACAACATTTTTTCATTATCCCTACAATCCCCATCTCACCCATTCAAGGGTCATTTCTATGACCAATAAGCAGTTTCATGCCTTGCAAAAACCATCATTGTGTCCCTTTACATGAGAGTAACATTCCTTCTGTTGAAAATTCCCTGAACAGCGACTCAAAAACCCTTGTTTTTGCCTTGGCGCGAGTAGTCAGTTATGCCCTCACACCGAAGAGGAAAATTAACATTGGGCTCACTCCAACTGGTGCTCTATCCTAGTTTGCCACCCATGCCAAGTTTTTTATGGAATGTTTTTTAAAAATAGAGGCGGAGATTCCACTCCAACCACCTCGAGGATGAGTCATTGGGAGTGGTTGAACTGATAAACCACATACTAACTCCTTTAGGTTTATGGTTTCCACCTCTTATGGGAACTCCTTAAAGGATAGGCCTCCCTCCCACCTTTTTAGGGATCCTAACCTTCTCCTTTTCCTTTATAAAAGAAGCTATCTCTCTTAGTACAAGCTAGCTGAACTTGGAGAATTAGACATACTATAGCTGAATGACTTGAGAAGATAGAATAAGAAGGAATTACATTGGGGAAGCTTGATTCCATGACTTCTGAGAGAGCTTGAGTCCATGCCTTTGTCCCATCTAAATTCCCTGACGAGCATCTGAGATGTGCTTCGCCTGAACCCCACTGGAGGAGACTGTGATGTCAAAGCATCAGTTGTAACTCTTCCTTTTATTCGTTTATATACATGATTACTGTTTGGTTCCACTGTTGTGTTATGATGTTTTTTTAACGTAATATGTTTAGCCCTCTTTGACTGGTTAATAATTATGAATGAAATGTTGTTATCTTGTATGTTGTCCTTGTTTCTTGTTCTACGTGCAGGTATCCAAGCGTAATGGTGAACGGATTGTGACTTGCCGAGGCAAGAGTAAGAGGCCACCACTGCTATTCCAGGTAAGTCAATATACCATGTCCCTTTTTCATTCAATAATTAGGAAACAACACTTTAGTGTGTCCCTTTGTTTCTAGACCCACTCTAGGGCTAGATGGATCATCTCTGTCCGCAGAGAGGATTAACCTGCATAACACTAGTCAATAACTTTATACTAGATATGAGAATGATCACACACTCATGTCAATAACTTTATGCTAGTTTAGAGAGAAGAAGGCTTGTCAATTTGAATGAGGAATGGTTGTTCAGGACCCCGGAAGAACCTGTATAACATCAAGGAAAAAGGTTGTAAGGTTACTTCTTATTATACAAGATAATACAAATGGATTATATTTTCTCATTAAATTGTTCATGTATCTATTGAGTAATTTAATTCTTGGATTCCTTGACTACTGAGATAGATTAGTGTTTTCCCAATTATTATATCTTGCAGGTGCTTTTAATCCTTTTATCTATCTTTGATTTCAGGTTTCACATGTTGAAGTGACCTATTTTGGAGCAACTAGATAGAATATTTTAGCAAGCGTTGGACTTCAAGTAGGGGCATGTCCTCATACTTTGTTATTTAATAATTTTGAATCACAAATAATCTAGAGAAAATGGTTTGAATTTGGATGTTTGTTTCTAGATATCCTTAGGATACTAGGGAGATCGTTATTGTCCGCAAGAAGGATTTATCCGCATAAAAAAATGGCAACTCCGCTTGGGAATAGAACTTAGTTTTATTTTTTATTTTTTTAGTTTGAATTTTAAGAGTTTTCTGATTTTGATTAGTCTAAAACAGGGTTGGGTAGATAACTTACCAGAATCCCTGAAAATTAAATCTTAATTTTTATTTTCTCTATGTTTTTCCCGGCCTCTGGAGTTTTTGTTTAAAGACAGAGCGGTAGCTGCTGCATTTTTTAGTTCAGAATAGTGCGGTACCACACTGTTCTCCATTGAAAACTGCGGACTTGTGGAAATTTTTTGAAAAATTAAGAATTCTCTTTTCAGGAGCTAGATTACCAGATTCTCTATGTTTGCCCCAACTTGTCTTGATTTTCAAAGTCTTATGTGTGAATTTTGTTTCAGCAACTTTTGTGTCAGCCCCTGTTAAGTTAATTGGGTGTTTTGAGTTTATTTTTGAGAAATTCTTAATTTGATTTCCTTTTTCATTTATTTTTTTACCTTTGGAATTCTCTCCCAATTTTCTTTACTTACACTTGATTGGTTTTTTAGATTACATTGGAATCATCTTGTGTCTGAGAATTCTCTTGCATAGATCACATTTGCATAATTAGAATTCTCATTTTGAGAATATGAATGAAAAATGTGCATAGATTACATTTGCATAGTTTTCAAGTGAATTGTGCATAGATTACATTTACATAGTTTACATTCTCGAAAAATCAAATGTAGATTTAGAACAGTTTCTTTGATTTGAATTTACATGTTTTATGCTTGTTTTAAAACCATAAAAATAAAAATTGGAATTGATTAGCATTAGTTTTCTTGATGAAATTTGTGTATTAGAGAATTTGTTATATTTTCTCTTATTTATCAATTTTTACATTGTTGGAAGTGAATGGAAACTCTTTCCTTACTTTAGTTAGGATTCATCAAATTGAAAAGACTACATTATCATATTTGATTGCATTCAGTTTTGGGTCAGGTCATAACACCATTGGTTTCATATCCATTTAACCCTTCGAGTAATAACAACCCAAATAACACAACGCTTAATAAAATTCATCTAAATTTTTTTACATTTTCTATGGCTCTTTCCACCAATCTAGCTTAGGCTAGTGCTTTGGAATAGGTTGTAGTTAAATTTCCAAAGAAACTAAACAAACAGTAGCATCTTGTGGTAGGAAAAAATCCAATTGTTGAATTTTTACTTTGGGAAGCTCTTCTTAAAAGATTCAAGCACGAGATCATGTCGGAACCAGTGAGGTAATCGTACCTATCTCATTGGGAAAGATAGCATATGTGCACATATTAAAAACAGTAAACCTCAGATAGATCATTGTCGAGGAGCCTGGGGTCACTTTTTGGTAAACCTTGGATTATATCAAGGAGCCTTCAAGGGGATTGAGCTTGATAATTTTCCCTTGTGTGTATATCAGATCGTTGACTATTCCCCCAAGTGCAATTGTCTCACTTGGTAACCTTATTGGCCATAATATTTAGGATTTTTCCGAAGGTGACGGTGGATGGAAGGTCCCACTGTACCTAGAGCGGACGTTGACTAGACTCCCTTGGACTTTTCGGAGGGTTAACTTCACTTCGAGATGGCATAGTGGAGGTACTTGAACTCGATTGTTTCAATAAGAAGGTTGTCAAAGTAACTATTCTGACCACTAGTTTTTTACATTGATCTCTACGACGTTGGATTTCATCACCAACTAGTGATTTCATTGTGAAAATAAAATTTTTGTGTGTGGTTTGACTCCTAGATTTGTTAGCGCATGTTCATTTGTTTTTTTTTACTTTTTAGAGACCTTAGGTGTGAATTGTGAATTTTAATTGTTAGGTGTGAATTGTGAATTGTGAATATTTTTAAATTGTTAATAAAATTCACTGAAGTTGAATCTAATGGAAACTGTTCCGGAATTTACCAATCAAGGAACCCCTCTTAATGAGAATCCTAGTACTTTTCTTTGCTTTGTAAATGTTGGTCCTCCTTATATGGCTACATTGTCATTACCTGGATTTACCATAGGTTTACCGGTATGGTTATTTTCAACTTCGTTGACCTCGAATACTCAAATTTCTCCACCTCAACCGAATGCTTCACCTCAACTGAGTTCACCATCTCAACATCACCAACCTCATGTTGACCCTTTACCTTCTTCGCCCAACATGTCTTCCTCCCTTTCTTCCTCTTCGCTTGGTAAAAGACTTGATGCTAGTAACCAAGTGGCTAAGAAGAAGAAGAAAGGGAAGAAGAAGAAGAAGCAAGATAAGAAAGAAGTCAACCAACCAACCATGGTTGTAAGTGTTAGTAATTTTGAGGAAATCTCCAACATGCATCGCAAACCCAAATACCCTTGAGATATTTGTAAGGTTGACCACTTCCTCATCAATTGTCCTAGTATTCCTAAGGTCTTGGAAGTATGGTCTGAAAAATCTCATCAACTTACCATTGATCCATCAACCAGTGATAGTCAGGTTCCTTGGAAAAAGGGTAAAGTTAGGCTTCCTTGTAAGTTATGCAAAGGGAGTCATCAAACTCACATTTTCCCTCACATGGATGAAGCCTCAAAATTGATGGAAAACCTTACTGTTCCACAGCAACATATTCCAACTGGTTACCATAAAATTTCTCCCAACCTACCTTCAACTGACGAAGTGATTGATCTAATTCCAAGTATAGTCAATCTCGCTCTTCCATTGAAGAGTGAAACTGATATCACTCAGGTTGATGATCCATTAGTTGATCAAGTGGTCGACTTGATTTCACATTCGGTTGATCCCACTCTCCCTGTAGAGAGTGAAATTCATACCACTTATGTTCTTATTGTTACATCATATTCTTCTATGTCAGGGGGGAATTTCACCTGTTTCTACAGAACCCTCTGCAAGTACTGAGGCCTTTTCCTTTGATTGGAATAGACTGATAGAACCTCGTCTTCCTTCCTACATCCCTTTCCAAATTATTGTGAAGGTTTGTCATAAGAATGTGCATCACACAAATATAGATGAAGGTGCTTCTATTAGTATTTTATCCTCAACTGCTTGGCAAGCATTGGGTTCCCCTCAGCTTGTGCCTGTTACACAGAATCTGTCGACTTTTAACAAAACCATTAGTGAACCTTTAGGGATCCTTCCTAAGTTTTCTATTACCTTGGAGGGTAAGACTATCTATATTTATCTTATGGTAGTCTGAGGCCCCTTGGATCTCAATTTACTCCTTGGGCAAGACTATGTCTATGCAATGAAAGTTGTCTTATCAACACTCTTTCGCGTGATGTCTTTCCCTGACAATGGAAACATTGAGATTGTTGACCAACTTTCATTTGTTAGTCTTGACTTGACTACCAATAATATGACACCCCTAAATGTTCCTTATACAGAAGTGGTATATACCTCGCCACGGGTTAGTTACGTGGCAATCAGGCCCATGTTTTCAGTTACCGATGCAAGCGAGCCTCTCACTGTTTTCTCGACTTTCTTTGACTTAAATCTGGTAATTGACATGGTAAACCCTATGGGATTATTTGAATGTGATGTTCTTATCCCTGTTAAGTCCCTTGAAATATGTTCCTTCTAGATAATTGTTCTTCCATCTGATGAAGGCCTCTTGGAAGCCATGATCGAGGAGTGTCCCTTGACATGTGTTTCTTCTAGTTGGAAGCCATGAAAGGGATCTATGAGGATGGTTCTTTTCTTGTGTCAACCTTGCTAAAAAATGAAACAGATCCCTTTGAGGATAGTTATTTTACTGTGCCAACCTCGTTAAAAAATGAAACAGGTTCCCATGAGGATGGTTCTTTTCCTACGTCAACCTCATTAAAAAATGAAATAGATCTATAAGGATAGTTCTTTTACTGTGTCAACCTCGTTAAAAAATGAAACAGGTTCCCATGAGGATGGTTCTTTTCCTATGTCAACCTCATTAAAAAATGAAATAGATCCTTGAGGATGGTTCTTTTATTGTGTCAACCTCGTTAAAAAATGAATATGGTTATGAGGATATTTCCTGTTACTGTGTCAAACTCATTAAAAAATGAAACATGTCATCATATGAGGATGGTTCTTTTACTGTTTCAAGCTTGTTAGAAAATGAAACAGGGATCTACGAGGATGGTTCTTTTAATGTGTCAACCTCGTTAAAAAATGAATCAGGTCTTGAGCATATTTCCTTTACTTGTGTCAAGTTTGTTCAAAAATGAAACAAGGTTCCATGAGCATAGTTATTTTCCTGTGTCAAGCTCATTAAAAATGAAACAAATCCTCTCCTAGTCAAGTCGATTCTTTCATCCGATCTCATTAAATGAACCTTCATTTCATCTAACTATTAGTAACCAGTAGTCTACTTAGTTGAATGAAATTGAAGCTTAGGGGGCATATTCTCTTGCATTTTACGCTTGGGGGGCATTGAAACTTATCTCAAGCATGATTTTTTATTTTGTTTCAAGCTTGTGTAAAAATGAAACAAACCACTCTCAAGCACAGTTTTCCTACATTTCAAGCTTGTGTAAAAATGAAACCACTCTCAAGCATAATTTTTCCTATGTTTCAAGCTTGTATAAAAGTGAAACCTATCTTGAGTCCATTTTGGTTATTATTTTCAAGAATCATTAAACTCATGAAAATTCCGAGATTATTTTGCTATCTTTCATTCTCTTAAAACACATGAAAATGCCGAGCTCCTTCCATCTTTTCCTGCTCATAAATTAAATTGAAAGTCGGCCAACTAAGTACACTTTTATCACTTTCTCGGGCTCTTGAAAATTACGAAAAAGAGAAACCCTGGAGTTCTCTTTTAAGCCCTTTTCAGACTCTTTAAATATGAAAATATCATCGAGTACTTGACTATTTGAACCCGTTAAAGGAAATGAATAGTCGTCCTTTCAATATAAGTTTACCCCTTTTCCGGACTGAAATGGACTATTTACAAAAAAGGTATACGTTGACTAATCATGGTCAATAGAGTTTTCTCTTGTATTATTTTATCCTTTTTCAGACTTGAGGGACTAAATTTATGAAAAAGTACAACCACGGATTTTTCTTATGTTTTTCTTCTGACTCCTAAAAATTGAAAAACATCGAGTTTCACCTGTACTGGATTCGTTAAAATTTAACAGTAAAGGACCTGTCGATTACAAACAGGAACGAACCAATACTTCTTAGGGTTTGATTTTAATACTAAGTTGGACTCATCTAAAGGATGAGCTTATACAAACAAGAAAATGTTATTCTCCTCAATCTTGTCAAAAATAAAGAGGTACGTGCGAGAAATGGTGGGGAAAAAGAGAGAAAATGAATCCAATTGTCATACTTTGTTTTGAAAAGGAGTATACCACTCTTGAACACGACACTTTTGTTACACTCGTACCTAGGTTGGGAAAATCCTTTGTCTAAAATCTAATCAAACCACATTGAAGGTCTTCAGTCGGTTTCTGGGTATTAGCTTTAGGACAATTGTTACCAAACCTGTTAGCCCCCTATAATTTCCTTAACAAGCAAGCAAGGGGCTAATTTGTTTTATGAGCCTTCAAGGAATGAATTTCTCTTGAAAAGACATCATCCTTGAAGCCTCTTCATGTTCCCTGCTCTTTGATCCTTTCCCTCTGTTGTTCTGGAGTCAATAAGCCTCACTGATTGCAAAACATTATGCTCCAAAAGGCCTTTATTTGCCCCTTGTATCCCTGCAGAATGTCCCATTTTACCCTTTTATCCCCTTTTTCAAAGTCCCCCTTTTCCCTCTAAATCATACCCAAAATTCCCTTTAAATCCTACGAGTTCCTTTTGTTCGACCTAATTTCCCCTTTTACCCCCTATCGTTACCTTTTCCTAGCCTTGAAAAATGTTAAAAATGGGAAAAAACCCACTTTCCTACCTTATATTAAGGGCCTAGCCCCTTTTCCGCCAACCCAGCAAATCACTTCCCCACATGCCCAAGTGCCGGAACCAGGCGCAAAGGACTCAACCGCTAATCGCAATCGCAACGTTCAGAGAAGCACATTCCTTTGTTAAACAGAAAAACTTCGATGCGATTGAGTTTGGTCTTCAAAGTCTCTACTGCGATCTCCACCATTGATCTACGTTTTTATCGGACGGCCCAGCGCTGATCGCACTCCCCCCCCCGATTGCAATCGCAAACCTCCGTCGTGCTGCTCCTCCGCTCCTTCTGATTGCGATCCTCCAATCACATTTGAACCGTAGACATCCCCCGCCGGATCCCTACGTTTGGCGCTCGATCGCACCATCACCGCCGTGCTGTCGCAAACTTCCACCATGCCACTCCTCCGCTCCTTCTGATTGCGATCCTCTGATCACATTTGAACCATCGATCTTCCTGCCAGATCCGACAGCTGGCGCTCAATCGCACTCCCGCTTTCGATCGCAATCGGAACTTTCACCATGCCGCTCTTTGTTTTCCCCCGATTGCGATCCCCGACCAGATCACAGCCGTCCATCCATTCAAAGAATCAACGGTCTAGATTTGTTTCGCTCCCCTCCCATCGCTTCTTTCTGTCCCCTGCCGATCTAATCTCCACCGTTGATTTTCCTGTTGATCCGACGGCCCGCGCTCTCCCGCTTCAATCGCAATCGCATTTTTCAAATGCTACCCCCTTTCGCCCTTTGCGATTGTGATTCCCCAAGCCAATCTTGAATGTCCATTTAATCCAAGATCCGACGGTCATGATCTAATCACACCATCGTCCATCGGATTGTCAAACCTCCCATTTCTCCCCTCCGATTGAATCGTAGTCATCAATCTCCTCCTGAGATCTGACGGTCCTGGATGAATCGCCCTCCACCCATGCTGGGTCCCACCGCATACGATCGTTTTTATTACATTTTCATTCATTTTAATGTATTCCACCCAATTTCATATACCATCCCACTGTTTAATCTCCGCCGTCGATCTTCATCACCAGACCATGATCGAACAGTCCACGCTCGTTTCTTCACCGAAAACCTATTAGTCGAGGTTTACACCATTTAAATGCATTTTTCACCATTTTTTCATCTAAAACCACCGTTTTATCACCGCCGCCCTATCATTCTACCCGCCCTCCATAGCCATCCTTCCCTATGCATGGATTTCATAACTGAGTTTCGTGTTTTGCAGGGTTATCAGGTGGTGAAAGCCGCCATGATTACACAGTCTTTAATACAGTGGCAGAACGACTGGACTTGCATTAAAAGAATAGGGTTTGAACTCTGTAAAACCTCCCCAGAGCCATTAAAGCACAGATTTCACTGACGGAGACAGAAATGTAGCAGCAGAGAGTTTAAGGCAAGAAAATGAAGGTCTTTGAGCCTTAACTTAGTGGTTTAGAGGAAAAGCACCAGATCAAAGACATCATGGATCTCTCAGAAGGCCCAACACAAAGAAAACAATACTATCAGGGTTTCACATCAGCAGATTGTTCTAAAGGACCAAGCTCCCATATTGTTTCATTTATTTACCATGTTCCTGAAGAAAATACAGCCCTGACCACAGTCGTAAGCTACCAGATCATTTGTTATACAACATGGCGCACTTCACTGTCATTTATTTTCCCTTTGTTTATTCACCAAAGGTACTACAGAGTACTGCAGCAAGAGTGCATCAGAGCCATGCAGAGTAAATGGAAGCCTGAAGAAGATCATTCTTTCACCAAAGAGTGCCAGAGATAAATGCACAGAGTTTAAACAGAATGGGCTTCCGCTCTCTTTATTTTCTGAGTTTAATGCTTCATTTAGTGTTTCACCTACCTCCTCTGCTCTCTTTCAGCTATAAAATCCATGAAGAAACTCATTGTAAAGGTTGTTGTTGATCGATTATCAGAGAATTGCAAGCTGTTTCCTTTGAGACATGTTCTCTATGTAAAGTTGTAAGATAGGCTGAGGAAGATGTATTCAAACTAAACTTTCAAGCTGTAGGAAATTTTGTACTTGACTGGTGTTGCTCTTAATATGGAAAGCACATTTCTTTGGATCCTGATTCAAAGCAGCTGGTGATGTTTTTCTATAGCTGTGTTTATTTCACTTCATTGCATTTCTACTGGCTTGCATTAGAAATTTGGCATAGGATTTACCCTTGTTAGGTACCCTATGTTTCTGCTCTCCTTGCCCTTAATATTTTTTTCTGCTATATGTGTATCTGAGGATTGATTTCAATTAATTTAACCAGTGTAGTGGATGTTATTGCCTACTAGCTGATGTATGAATTATTGAGGTCAATGTTTCATATGTTCTTGTTGAGGTTTAGTTGAATGAATTGGGAACACTGGGAGGTCTAGAACTCTGTCTTTATCTCACTAGGATCGTTTTCAATTAATCGAACCTTTCTAAGATCCCTCAAGCTGGAGGCCGAAGCATTGAGAGTTCAAAGTCTCTCTCTGATCTTAGGTTTTCAACTTTGTGTTATAAATCTTTAATGTTCTTTGTCTGAAGAGTTAACCTTTGGTTTTCAGATCACAGGTGTCTAATGGCATGTCCTGTCCCTGGATCCGATCTCTGAAGGTCATCTTGGAGGTTTCCTTACTTTCACCTTCTCTCTTACCATTTCATGCCACACAATCATCTTTAAGATCCACTGCTTTAGATGACTTGCCCAACTAAAAGCTTGCATGTTGAACAACAAGTAAACCCTTTCCTGACCCCATTGCCCAATGGTCTTGAATGTTCCCTGGAATATATCTCCTTTGCCTACAATCCTCTTTGTTCAGACTTGTCTTGCACTGAACCCTTCCTTCCTGATTCTCAGCAACCAAACATACAATCAGACAAACAAACCCCGAACCTTATAACTAGCCTAATATCTTAAACTTTGAGCTTCAAAGAAATATACCTTTGACAATCATAGAGAGATCCCTCTCTGGACCTAGGAGGGCTAGATCCTAGGGTCTGAAAGTGGTTTGATGTTGTCTCATCTTTTGGTATTGCCAACCTTGCCAAAACATGGGAACCCCAACATAATGGTGACCATAATGGGGAAATTCTGAGTATTTTCCACCATACTACATCACTAGAGCCTCAAAAAACCTAGAAAATCTGATTAGGTTGGTAGTGAAACAGTTCCGTTTGCAAATTCGCTTTCTATACCATTTGTTGTGTTTCTCCCACACTCTTAGATAGAGTCTGGAAAGGGCCAGGTAGCCTCTAGATCTCACACTCTTTAGAGGTGACATATTTGGTAAAATCCTTCCCAGTCAATCTCTGGTTAGAGTTTGTTGTGTTTTAAAGATATCCTTGAAAAAGGACATCCCATAAGCATTGTGGTGGACAGTGTACCCTCCAGAAGCATCCCAAACCTTCCACCTGGCGATTCCACAGCTATTTAAAGATCAAGGACTCCACTGGTGATCAGTAGGCCTGCTGATTATCTTGGTTTCACATAAGACTCCACTGGAAGACCAGCCTTTGAGACAACATCAAACCACTTTCAAGGTAACAAGTAGGGTTAAGCTGCCTTTTTGCAGAACAACATTCTGGCTTTCAGAACCATTCACACAAGAGCTTATCCTAGCCCAAACCCACCTGAAATAGTTGACAACCCTGAGAGCATCCTCAAGAGATCTCCTACACCTAAAAGACCAACTATTTCCAGCCACATCCATAGAGCTAACTCTGCTCCAGAAGACTTTCCAGCTCTATCAGACCCATTTTTTGACCTAGACCTACCAAACAGACTACCAAGAACTAGGTCATTCAGTGTTCCAGACTAGCCAGACCTCGAGCTTCCCGGTTCACCATCTCACAGTGGTAAACACATTAGGGATAGAGATACCCCTCCATCTACACCCCCTGATATTCACTTCCTTCAAAACATGGGGCTCTGCCACCCTAAATTTGCTCAACAGTCTTCTGCTGGTCATAATATCCCTGCCATCCATATACCAGCTGCTCAAGTTAACCCTCTACCTCCTCAGAACATCATCATGGCAGCCTGGTATGCACCTCTGGTTTTACCTCAGCCCCTAGTACCTTTACCCAATGATTATCAATCAAAGATCCCACATTTCACTGCCAAAGAGTCTACCACGACCCAACAACATGTAGATAGGATGGAGGAATCTTTTGACTACATGGAAATAGATGATGATACAGTCAAAATGAGAATCTTTGCCCAAAGCTTAGGAGGTGAGGTGAAGAAATGTTCAAAAGACTACTTCCTAATAGTATCCAAGACCTCCCTGCTTTATATCAGACCTTCATAAACAAATGGGAAGTCAAGGCCAATCCTCGCCAAATCCTAGCAGAATACATGAACCTTAAAAGAAACATAGGAGAGAGTGTCCATGATTACTCAACGAGATTTAACAGCATTTACAATGCTCTTCCTCCACATATGAAACCTCCCCAAGGCATGGCTCTAGCGAAATATCCTGAAGGCTTTGATGCTGACATGACCTACCAGCTTAGGGAGAGAGATTACAACATGTTGGAAGACATGCAAAAAGGAGCAGTGGGTGTAGAGGCTAATCTGATTGAGAAAAGAGCAATATTGAGAGCTGAGAAGAGGGTAACATATAGAGATGACACTGTAACTTCCACATCTGATCCCAATTATGACCGTTTATCCAAAAACATGGAAAAGATACAACAAATGATGGAAAAAAATGGTTGTCACTGTCAGTAACCAAAACCAAAACCAAAATCAGAACCATAACTTTAGAAGAAACAATGCCACTCCCAACAGACAAAGAGAATCAGATCAGCAAGTTGCTCCTCCATTCCAAGAGAACTTTCTTGACGAGGATGAGGGAATCATAGAAGAGTCTGAGGGAACTACAATAAACATGTTCGAAGTGAAAACTCAATCCATAACTCTTCCACAGAGGAAGATCAACCCTCACCCTCATATTGGGATGAGGATTTGTTAGAATCTGAGGATTACAGACTTGGATTTGAAAATGCTATCATGCAGGTCAGAGAACAATATGAACTTAGGAGCAAGAAAAACCTAGATAATTCCAAACCCAAAGTTTCTGAGGTCACTATCAAGAAAAGGCCTGAGAAAATTTCTAAAGCAGTTGCCGAGAGCAACAAATCAGTAGCTGAGAGTTCTGGGAAGAATAAAGAAAAAGACAACCAAAACACTGATAAACAGGGTCAACCAACTAGCAGCACTAGCACTACAGTTAGTGCTCCTGATAAAACAATTCCAAACACTGTACATAATGAGAAGCAGCCCACTGATTCAGCCACTAAGGTAGTGGCTAACAAAACAGAGTTGAACATTCCAAAAAGTCAGTCCAGTTTCAATTTAGAGAGTGACATTGCAAAGATTAAAGTCTCTGTCCCACTCTCTGAGCTGGCCACTCAAGATGTATATAAAGGCCAAATTTTGAAAGCATTAAATTTATGTGAGAACAGTGACACTGTAAACCTGAGTGATGATCAACTAGCCCTTCTGTTTGGTCCAAATATTGAAGGGAAGTTTCAGGAAGGGGTAATTCCCCCTTTTTATATCAGTCTCAATATCCATGACAAGATCCTTCACAACGCAATGCATGACTCTGGAGCATCCCACAACTTATTGCCTAAGGTAGTAATGGAAAGGTTAGGCCTAGAGATAACCCGACCTTAAAAAGACTTATATTCATTTGATTCTAGCAGGGTAAAGTGTCTTGGCCTAATCAAAGATTTATGTGTGAGCCTTACCTAGATTCCAGCCAAGTGCATGGTCATGGATGTTGTCGTGGCAGATGTGCCACCCAAGTATGGCATGCTATTGTCAAGGTCCTGGGGAGCCAAGCTGCAGGGTACAATGCAGATGGATGGGGCATATGCCACAATCCCTGTTTTTAGCCAACCTAGAAGACTGTACAGGGAGGCACAAATGAAGTTCCTAGTTAGTAGCCCTGAAAAGCCTGAAAATTCTCCTCTGTACTCTGTACACACATACCTGGACTCCTTTATCTTCTGCAACGATGAATATTTGGGAGAGCCAGAACCAGAAGACATAGATGCAAACAGAGGGTTTAAGACTACGGATTTTAACATAATGGCCACTCTAGACTTAGAGGAAAACGAAGGAAAAATCCTTAGACAGTGCACTGAAACAAAGATTCAGACCAAACAAGGAATCGACTGTAATCAGCCGGTTAGTCACCCCTCACAAACTCATATACCACATGAGCATCGAAACCCTCCACAACACAACGCAGAACCCGTAATACAAAAAACCAGTGAAACCCACGATAGGGAGGGAAATGACGATAAAACGAAAAATGGGCCCCTGTGGGAAGTGAAATTTGATGGGTCATGCACCAAGAGAACTGCCGGAGCTGGGGTGTGGCTACATAACACAGAGAGTGACTACGCGAAGAGCCATGCCTGCAACCTGCATTTCAAATGTACAAATAATATTGCAGAGTATGAGGCTCTTATCCTAGGCTTAAATCTATTGAAGAAAATAGGAGCCCGTTGGATAGCCGTGCAGGGAGACTCTGAGTTGGTTATAAAACAGGTGAACGGTGAATACACAGCCAAACACCCTAGGTTGAGAGCATATAGGAACGATGCCGTGGATATATTGAAAACATTTGTTGAATACGAATTAGTGTTTGTTCCTAGGAGTTAAAACGTCATTGAAAATGGATTAGCTTGCCTAGATAGTTCATACCCTAAGACTCCAAGCGACTAGAAAATCATAATACAGACCAAATTCAGACCTGCAGTGTCGGATAACGAAAAATATTGGTAGGTTTTCGAGGGCGATAAGCATATTGAAGATTTCCTAATAGGCAGGAACGAGTTTGAATTTTCTGATTCAAACTCTATGTCCAGTGATAGATGCCTAAGTGAGGAACCCTCAGACGAGGAAGAACCACCCTGTAACATAGAAATAAACACTTTGAATGAAAAGATTGGAAACCCAAATGGAAATTGTGAAAACGCGGAAAATGAAGAAGTTGAGGTGCTGCAGGCCAAAGATAAGAACATACCTCAAGGTCTGGCACCTTTAGAGGACCTTTTTGACTTTGATGATGTAGCAAAGAAGCCTACCATAGAACACGTGGAATCTGACGTTGAAGAATGCAACATAGGCACAAAAGATAAGCCCAAAATGATTAAATTGGCTAAGTCCTTGCCGGCAAACATGAAAAAGAAATACATTGACCTTTTCAAGGAATTCATTGACGTGTTTTCTTGGAGCTATGAAGACTTAAAGGCCTATGACACGAACATCATACAACACAAAATACCTTTGAAAGAGAATCAGAAGCCCTTCAGACAAAAGCTTCGCAGAATAAACCCAAAACAGTTGCCTGCAGTGGAAAGAGAGATTAAGAAGATGTATGAGGCATGCATAATTGTGCCTGTGAGGTTCTCTGATTAGGTATCAAACCTAGTGGCTGTGAGAAAGAAAACAGGGGAGATCAGGCTGTGTATTGATTTCAAGAATCTTAATAGAGCCTCACTCAAAGACAATTACCCTTTTCCAAAAATGGAACACATCCTTCAGAGGGTAGTAGGCTCAAAAAGGATCTCCCTGCTAGATGGGTTTTCAAGTTACAACCAAGTCTTAGTAATCCCAGAAGACCAACTCAAGACAACCTTTACCACTCCATGGGGCACCTTTATGTATGTTAAAATGCCCTTTGGACTGATGAACGTTGGTGCAACCTTCCAACGAGCGATGGATATAGCTTTTTCCGATGAGATAGGGCACTTCATTGTCATCTATCTGGATGACATAACAGTCTACTCCAAGACTGAAGAAGAACACCTAAAACACCTGAGAAAGGTCTTTGAAAAATGTAGAAGGTTCAGTCTGTCATTGAATCCTAAAAAGACTGTATTTGGGCTGCAATAAGGTAAGCTTCTTGGCCACATCATATTTGAAAAGGGGATTAGGATAGACCCACAAAGAGTTGAGGGAATACTACAAATCACACACCCAAGAAACATCAAAGAGTTACAATCCTTCATTGGGAAAATCAACTTCCTCAGGAGGTTTATTCCCAACCTAGCTGAACACCTCGGGAATATGACCAACCTGCTAAAGAACGATGCTGGAGTTAAATGGATTGTTGAGGCTAAGAAATATTTTGAATCAGTCAAACTTGCACTCACCCAGGCTCCTGTCCTAATCAGCCCTAATTTCTCAAAGGATTTTCTGATTTTCTCATTTGCATCCGGGCATACAATAGCTGCATTTCTGCTGCAGAAAAATCCAGAGGGAATGGAACAGCCCATTTCCTTTTTTAGCAAAGCACTAAGAGACGCACCCTT
This sequence comes from Pinus albicaulis, assembly GCA_034641835.2. Lineage (NCBI taxonomy): Eukaryota > Viridiplantae > Streptophyta > Pinopsida > Pinales > Pinaceae > Pinus > Pinus albicaulis. The sequence continues at coordinate 41,974 of JAXQQM020065231.1, forward strand.
GAAATACAACATAATGGAAAAACAGGCCTATGCCTTAGTCAAGGCCTTGAAAGACTTTAGGGTGTACATTCTGCATTCCCACACCATAGCCTACGTGCCTAGCATAGTGGTCAAAGATATCTTGTCCCAAGACCCAGATGGGAAGAGGGGAAAATGGATTGTTGTGATCCTAGAGTACGACGTTGAGATAAAACCCACCAAACTGATCAAAGGTCAGGGCTTATCTCGAATAATGGCTGAATCAAATCTACAAGCCCTTGACATTAACATGGTAGATACCTTGGATGAGCAGTAGGGATTGCCTGATCCCACTGTTGAAGAGAGGTTTCTGAGCTCTCCTTGGTATTCTGACATTCTGTATGTGCTTACACACCTCAATGCCCCTCCTGAACTATCAAAGACCAAGGCCAGATTCTTAAAGCTAAAAGCCAGAAGCTATTGCATAATGAATGAAGGCTTATACTGGAAAAATCCCAAATGGCCTATTGCTTAAATGTTGCAGTTTCAGAAGAAAGGATTAAACAATAATTCCATGCGGAAATTAACATTAACACTGACTGATACTTTTATACAATCCCCGTCTCAAAGGCGGCTACTATTGGCCTACACTCTTCAATTATATCCATAAGATGGTAATTGCCTACACAAATACTGATTTTTTTGGCTCAAAAAGAGGCCATACCTGTTAGGAATTCCATAGATTCTGTCATCATTAGGTTCCTAGAAGATCACATCCTCTCTCAGTTTGGCTGTCCAAGAAAAATAATCACTGATAATGGTGCTGCTTTTGGATCCAAGAAAATGGTTGATTTTTGTCACAGGTATAAAATAACACTTGGTCATTCAACTGCCTATTATCCTCAAGGTAATGGCTTAGCTGAATCGTCAAATAAAAGCCTAGTGACTATCATCAAGAAGTTGTTGGAAGAGAACAAAAATTCATGGCATAACAAGTTAGTGCACGCTTTGTGGGCTGACAGACTTACAATGAAGAAATCCATTGGCATGTCACCATATTAGCTTGTTTATGGGCTAGAAGCAGTTTTTCCTACCAGTTTGGGTGTACCAGTGATCAAACTTGTCCAAGAGATTCAGTCAGAAGAAGACAGTATGGTGAGAAGGATAAACCAGACAATTCATCTCCAGCAAACGAGGGAAGAGGTCTATAACATAGCTATCAAAGTTCAGGAAAACATAAAGAGGTTGTTTGACAAAAGAACCAAAGTTGCTGATTTCAAGATTGGAGATAAAGTTCTGAAGTGGGACTCAAGGAGAGAGGATAAAGGAAAGCACGACAAGTTTGACAGTTTGTGGCAAGGTCCATACATCATCCAGGCCACTGTGGGTTCGAATGCCTTTTTTCTACAAGATTTAGATGGTACTGAGCTTTTTAGGGGTCCTGTCAATGGCAGGATGCTCAAACACTACTTCTGCTGATTTCCAATTTCCAGTTTCCATTCCCATTGTACATACCATTGCAGTGTTTTGTTTTCAAGAAAAAGAAAAAATGTTCCAAAAAACAAAGAAAAAGGAGAGGTCCAGACATGCTCAAAACATGGACCTCTGAAGTGCAAAGATTGGCTCTAATATGATCAAAACCTGCGCCAAAAAAAGTGAAGATAGCTGGTTCAAACATGCCCAAAACCTGGACCAACAAAGAGGAAAGAAGAATTAGCTCTAACAAGCCCAAAATCAGAGCTGGAATGAAGAAAATAAAGTGACTCTAACAAGCTCAAAACCTGAGTCACAAAAGAAGAAGGATACTTCAAAACTTCAGATTTCAAGCCTTCAAAGTTTTGTTTTTAGTTTTATGCAAGTTTCTGTCCATGTGCAACTATCTTTATGCCTTAGATCCACAAAAAACTAGACTGTCTAATCCTAGTTTGACTGTTTTTAAATTTATGTCGTAGAATGTAGAGAAGAAATATGCTGGCCAGTCTAATCCCAGCAGATATTAGATTAGGTAGAGAAAAATATGAGACCAATAGTCTAATCTCATCTTATGGAGAAATAAGGGTAGATTTAGAATAGGTTTGTTTTCTGTTTACAAAAATAAATGATGTGAAGGGTCTACTAGTTCAAATGCACCCTAGAAGAAGAAAAATGCTAGGATTGTAGGATGGGTAGGTAGATTGTCTGGGTAATGTTTCTCCTAAATTGATGTCTTCACAATTGTGGCAATTGAAATACCAAAGAAGAAAGGTGGCTCAAGTAGCAGGCATCTGGCCTACTCCAAAGATCATTTCTAAATTCTTGACTCCTTCAAGAAGAAGCCATCCCCATGTGGAGCCACTGTTAGCCCCTTATAAATTCCTTGACAAGGAAGCAAGGGGCCAATTAGTTTTATAAGCTTTCAAGGAATGCATTTCTTTTGGAAACACATCATCCTTGAAGCCTCTTCATGTTCCCTGCCCTTTGATCCTTTCCCTCTGCTGTTCTTGAGTCAACAAGCCTCACTGATTGCAAAAAATTGTGCTCCAAAGGGCCTTTATTTTCCCCTTGTATCCCTGCAGAATGTCCCATTTCACCCCTTTTTTCCTCTTTTTAAAGTCCCCCTTTTGCCCTCTAAATCATACCCAAAATTCCCTTTAAATTCTACGAGTTCCTTTTTTTTCGGCTAATTTCCCTTTTTCCCCCTATAGGCTGCCTTTTCTAGCCTTGGAAAAATGTTAAAAATAGGCAAAAACCCACTTTCCTTCCTTATATATTAAGGGCCTAACCCCTTTTCACAAGCCCCGCAAATCACTTGCCCTCATGCTTAGGCGCGGAACGGGCGCTGACGACTCAAGCGCTAATTGTAATTGCAATGTTCGGAGAAAGCGCGTTGCCCTTTGTTAAATGAAAAAACTGCGATGCGATTAGGTTTGGTCTTCAAAGCCTCCGCGATCTCCATCGTTGATCTACCGTTTTGATCGAATGACCGGTGCTGATCCCCACTCCCGCCCGATCGCAATCGCAAAATTCGTCGTGCCACTCCTCGGCTCCTTCCGTTGCGATCCTCCAATCATTTGAACGATCGATCTTCCCGCGGTCCGTGCGGCGCTCAATCGCACTCCCGCCCCGATCGCAATCGAAAACTTCCGCCGTGCCACTCCTCCACTCCTTCTGATTGCGATCCTCCGATCACATTTGAACCGTCGATCTTCCCACCAGATCTGATGGCTGGTGCTCAATCGCACTCCCGCTTCCGATCGCAATCAGAACTTTCACCATGCCGCTCTTTGTTTTCCCCCGATTGCGATCCCCGACCATATCACAGCCATCCATCCATTTTGAGAATCAATGGTTTAGATTTGTTCCGCTCCCCTCCCATCGCTTCTTTCTATCCCCGCCGATCTAATCTCTGCCGTTGATTTTCCTGTTGATCCGACGGCCCACGCTCTCCCGCCTCAATTGCAATCGCATTTTTCAAATGCTACCCCCTTCCGCCCTTTGCGATCGCGATTCCCTGATCCAATCTCAACCGTCCATTTAATCCAAGATCCAACTGTCATGATCTAATTGCACCATCGTCCATCAGATTTTCAAACCTCCCATTTCTCCCCTCCGATTGAATCGTAGCCATCGATCTCCTCCTCAGATCCGATGGTCCTGGATGAATCGCCCTCCACCCATGTCGGGTCCCACCGCATAAGATCATTTTCACTGCATTTCAATCCATTTTAATACCATTCCACCCAATTTCATGTACTGTCATAGCCATTTAATCTCTGCTTTGTCGATCTTTGTCACGGACCATGATCGAGCAGTCCACACTAGTTTCTTCACGAAAACCTATTTTTCGAGGTTTACACCATATCAATGCATTTTTCACCATTGTTTCATCTAAAACCACCGTTTTACCACCGTCGCGCTATCATTCTACCCGCCCTCCATAGCCATCCTTCCCTATGCATGGATTTCATAGGAGGTTTTTATGTTTTGCAGGGTTATTAGGTGGTGAAAGCCGCCATGATTACACAGTCTTTAACACAACGCGGAACAATTGGACTTGCATTAAGGAAACCGGGGTTTGAACTGCGTAAAACACTAGAGCCATTAAAGTGCGAGATTTCACCGACGGAGATAGAAATGGAGCAGCAGAGAGTTTAAGGCAAGAAAATGAAGGTCTTTGAGCCTTAACTTAATGGTTTAGAGGAAAAGCACCAGATGAAAGACATCATGGATCTCTTAGAAGGCCCAGTGCATAGAAAAAATACTATCAGGGTTTCACATCAGCAGATCGTTCTAAAGGACCAAGCTCCCATATTTTTTCCTTCATTTACCGTGTTCCTGAAGAAAATATAGCCCTAACCATAGTCCTAAGCTACCAGAGCATTTATTATACAACATGGCACAATTCAATATCATTTATTTTCCCTTTATTTATTCACCAAAGGTACTACAGAGTACTGTAGCCAGAGTGCATCAGAGCCATACCAGAGTAAATGGAAGCTTGAAGAAGATCATTCTTTCACCAAAGAGTGCCAGAGATAAATGCACAGAGTTTAAACAGAATAGGCTTCGGCCCTCTTTCTTTTCTGAGTTTTAATGCTTCATTTAGTGTTTCACCTACCTCCTCTGCTCACCTTTCAGTTATAAAAATCAGGAAGAAAATCATTGTAAGGTTGTTGATCAATTATCAAAGAATTGCAAGTTGTTTCCATTGAGACATGTTCTCTATGTAAATTTTGTAAGGAAGGATGAGGAATATGTATTTAGACTAAACTTTCAAGCTGTTAGCAATGTTGTACTTGACTGGTGTTGCTCTTAATATGACAAGCACATTTCTTTGGATCCTGATTTAAAGCAGCTGGTGATGTTTTTCTGTCTCTATATTTTAATTCATTTCATTGCATTTCTACTGGCTTGCATCAAAAATTTGGAATAGGATTTACCCTTGTTAGGTACCCTATGTTTCTTCTCTCCTTGCCTTTAATGTTTTTCTGCTATATGTGTTTCTGAGGATTGATTTCAATTAATTTAACCAGTGTAGTGGATGTTATTGCTTGCTAACTGATGTATGAATTAATGAATCTGTGCTTAGATGTTCTTGTTAAGATTTGATTGAATGAATTGGGAACACTGGGAGGTCTAGGAATATGTCTCTATCTCACTAGGATCCTTTTCAGTTAATTGAACCTTTTCTAAGATCCCTCAAGCTAGAGGCCGAAGCATTGAGAGTTAAAAGTCTCTCTTTGATCTCAGGTTTTCAACTTTGTGTTATAAATCTTTAATGTTCTTTGTCTAAAGAGTTAGCCTTTGGTTTTCAGATCACAGGTGGTCAATGGTATGCCCTGTCCCTGGATTTGATCTCTGAAGGTCACCTTGGAGGTTTTCTTGCTTTCACCTTTCTCTCTTGCCATTTCATATCACACAATCATCTTTAAGATCCAATGCTTTAGATGACTAGCCCAACTAAAAGCCTGCATATCGAATAGCAAGTAAACTCTTTCCCGACTCCATTGCCCAATGGTCTTGAGTGTTCCCTGGAGTATCTCTCCTTTGCCTAAAATCCTCTTTTCTCGTCCTTGTCTCATATTGAACCCTTCTTTCCTAATTCTCAGCAACCAAACATACAATTAAACAAACAAATTTCGAGCCTTATAACTAGCCTAACACCTTAACTTTGAGCTTCAAAGACATATACCTTTGAAAATCATAGAGAGATCCCTCTCTGGACCCAGGAGGGCTAGATCCTAGGGTCTGAAAGTGGTTTGATGTTTTATCATCTTTTGGTATTGCCAACCTTGCCAAAACATGGGAACCCCAACAAAACCATCTGTAGTGTCGTTATGTGTTCAAGAGAACAGATCAAATAAACCATTCATTGCAAACATTTGTCTCCATTCGCGTTGACCATATCTGAGTCAGTCCTTGCAAATACTTCTTCAAAACTTGATCTAATGGTTTCGTGTCATGGGATTTCCTACGACGGATCACTTTCTATCGACAATAGCTCATCATCTAGAAAGTTGATCTAGAATCTTATTAATACCTTGGGATCTACATGTACTAATGGCAGGTTTCTCACGTTCGACGATAGGTTGCATCATTGACCTTCGATCGAATGATTTTGTGAAGTGTTCGACTGCAAATAATTCATTCACACTTCTTGGATTATACAAAGTAATTTGAGAACCATTGTCATTATTGGTGGTTTCTCTCACACTTTTTAACAGTTCACAGCCTTGAATGGTAATCAAGTGGTTTCTACCATGTTCACTTCGACACAATCAATCGCATGGATAGAATTGTACTAGTTCAGGAAGCGGAAATCAAGACCCTGGATCTAGTTTTGATCCGGATTTTATGTAGGAATGCAAAAAAATACAGAAATAACCATGAACATAGAGATGCAGCGGAAATAATGCTTCATTTCATTAATATCAAACAACAGAAATATGCTTACAGGCATAATGGAAATAAAATAGCTAGGGTGCTGGTAGCGAATCTCTGAGAAGAAATGTGATGGCTACAGACCTTTGAACTGTGTTACAATGAGGCTCGAAGGCCTATTTATTATTCAGAAACAATGAAGAACTCTAAACTTCCAAAAACCTAACCCTAGGAGATGAAGCGCCAAAACTATGGGCCCCATTTGGGTAAATTGGTGGTTCAACTTCCCGAGGACGTAACTTTGGCATCCGATCTCCGTTTGATGTGCTCAATAGCTCGTTAGAAAGATCTTCCTGAGGAGTACAACTTTTGAATGAGAAAAATTAGTCCATGAACCCATGTTGCTCTCTGTTTTCCCAAAAAACATCGTTTAGGGCCTCAATACGGCTCCGGAAGTTCAGGACTCGAAAAACTGCTAAAAATAGTAAGTTTTGTTGCATCTTGAAAACTAAAAGAACTGATGGTGGGTGTTCAAATGGAATAGGTGGGTGGCCACCAATATCCACCTGGATCATTCCTCCCTCCTTAGGAAGAAATGGTCCCCATTGCGTTGAGATCCTCCATGAGATGAGGCAAATTCTGTTGAACTGAGTATTAGATGTGTTGAAGATGTCATGGACCTGCGGGTGGACATGTTGGATGCGTTTAGTAAATTTGGTTTCTTTATCAGCCTCATACAGTACATGTTTGGATTCTGTATGTGTAGTTGCAGGATGTATGGCAACATCAAGTGGTGGTGCATTGGGAGTCAGATCAATGGAGTGCTTGTCCTGACAGTGTAGAGGAACCTCTATGAGTGAGGAGAAATTGTCATCGTATTCCTCCATGACTTTTTCCATCTGCTGCAACCGTGAAAGGGAGCCCTGTTTTGAGGTTGTGGCCACAATATTTTCTTTCCCTGTGAGTGAGTCGTAAGGAAAATGAATTTCCTGGTCTGGGAAACAATCTTACTGCGTTGTTTTGCAGTAGTCAAAGAGATGGCAGGAGGCGGTACTACCTCCGGTATCCTGTACAAGTTATTTCCCAAAGTAATAATAACAGCACGAGGCCTAGACTCATACACATCATGTCGCCTCCACAAGTATGGTTGGCCCAATAATACATCAGCTACATCAAGAGGAGCAACATCACACAATACCTCATCCGTGAATGGCTTGATATTGTATGGAAGGTGGCACTGCTGGCGGATGCAGAGATCTCTCCCTGGGTGGAGCCACTCGATGGTATACGGCTATGGGTGTGCTATGGTCAGTAGGCCGAGCCGCTTCACGACCTCTGCTGAAATGAGTTTCTTTTGGCTTCTGCTATCGACGATAAATTGCAGTGGAGAACCCTTTACCCACATCTGTGACTGGAAGAGGCATTCCCCCTCCTTTGGATCCTCTAGACCCTCCTTCTGGATCTTGGTGGTGGCAACAATGGCACTGAGATCCGCATCAATGATCTGCTTCCCTTTGTCATTGCCTTTGTCTGGTTCTAACTCAGGATCAGAAAATGCATCTGATTCGGGTGCCTTTAGTTCGGCCACCAAAGACTGTTTGGCCCGACACTCGTTTGTGTTGTGAGTGGGGCTGTTATGAAATTCACACCACTTCCCTGTGTCCTTCTTTGGATTTGTGGTGTTGTTCTGAGTCGCATTGCTTTGGCCTTGCCCCTTGTTCTTCGATTCGGGGGCACCTTTCGGATTCGCAGATCCAAAGTCTCGCTTCTTCTGCTTAAATTTCTGCTCGATCTTGGTGGCATAGCGATATGCCGTGCCAAGCGATGTAATGTCGAGGAACTCCATTTCCTCCTGAATGTGTTTGTGCAGACAGCCGCGGTACTTGAGCACCAAATGTCTCTCTGAATCTTTAATACCCAACTTTGTGCGTAGGGTATGGAACAGATTCGTCGGTTCGTGCACATCTTGATCCTTTTGTTGCCGCAGCGTGGTCCATTGGATGTATTTGTCCTCATAGCTCCCCACAGGGTAATATTGTTCCTTGATGCCATCTCGGAACGAATTCCAAGTGGGTGTGGTCGAGAACAGAGAGGGTTCCCCTTTGCCCTCTTGCTCACGGTAGGTTTCCCACCAATCTTTGACATGGGGGGCAGCTTTGAGGAGTGCAAAAATAATCTTTTCTCGGTCAGAGAAGTCATGGACCGAGAAATACCCTTCCAACAAATTTAACCATCTGTCTATGGTGTCTGTATCTATTTTTCCTTCAAATATAGGAATTTCAAAGTTTACCTGTACCTTGAAGGGAGTGGCGCCTCCAGTGTGGCTTTTGGATGCAGATGCGCCATATGTGGGCAGTCGTTGAAGGATTTGAGAAAATTTATCCATCATCGCGTTCCTTTGTTTATCGAGGGCCTCCTCGAGCAGTATTTTGATAGGATCTCCTGATGCCTTGTCTTTTTTTTCTTCCGCCATGGGAGGTCGTCGGGGTTTGTGAGGCTGATCTTGCAAGGGTTCAACCAGATCAAGCCCTAACTCCTTATACCCTGACTGTGTTGGGGACATGCAAAGAAAAACAAAGAAAGAGCAAACCCACTACGATGCGGGGCCAACCTGTACCCCGGGAATCTTCCCAAAGACTATGCATATAAGAATGCATTGCAATCACTGCCGAATTAATACTCCAATCTGGGCAATTTCATACACTTTTCAATTGCGGAAGCTATCTTACTCATTTATGGTTATAAAACCATTTCACAGTAAACATTTCTCAACCATCAAATTGTCAATCTTTCAATATTCGAATGCTTCCATAAACCATATCCAATACCTCAATTCCCTCAATTCCATTCCAACACCAACATTCACATGGGCTTTTAATATTGGATACAATCAAAAGTCAACAAAACAAATGCCCCTTAGTTTTTTTAACAAACTTAACATTGTTTACTCAATCCAAACCATAAGCAATTATAATATCAACCATCCTTTGCGCAAATCATTTACAATGACATCGAACCACACACATTACTCGTTGATCATTGGATTAACTATACAACATTCCCAATTCAGTGAACGCACTAAGAGATATGGCCACAGTTTTAACATCAATGTGCTTACCCATCCATGCGATTCTTAACAACCCAGGAATAAATTTGACTGTACATTCAGAGAAGGGGCGGTTTTCACCATCAATTTTAAGAGGAGAAGAATCCTTCCAGCAGAGCCGTGCTCAGAGGGATAACTACAGTATCGCTCCTTACCTTTAATCGTCCGATCTGCATGAGAATTCCTTTCGTGAGCTAAGAGCGTGGATGCCCTTTTCCCTCTCCCGCATTAACATTCACTTTACTTATGTGGATCCGCTATAGTTGAGGGTAATCTTCGGCCATTATCAATGCAATATCCGCTATTACATCTCGATAACCCTCCAGGACACAATACGAGGATAGAATACGCGAAGAAAGAACGGGAACAACTTACGGTTTCCTTTTTATGCCATCATACATCGAGTCCATTCGCAGCTGGTGCTTTAAGTCAATTCATTTCTTTTGAACCAAGGTTCCAATATACATATATGTCTTTTCCATTCGGTGTCTGGCGGTCTCACGTCAATGCAGGCATTTCAATACTTACAGTCGATTTTGCCAAGTAATTCCAGATCTCAATTTATCTCCATTAACTGAGTTTAACATAGACCTATACATTCTTCAACGTGTTCATTTAATTTAGAAAATGATGCTGGCTCATACCTGTATTAAATTTCCAACGCTGACTCAGATCTTCAAATGTTGTTTCCAAACTGGAATTCGATTTCTTCTGAATTTGAATTACCCAGATTTTTAAATTGATTCAACCCAGGACTTTTAAATCGACTTAAATTGTATTAAACTCATCAACAACATTTTAAATCGAACGGAGGTTCTCCATCGATGCCGCTTTAAGCAGTTAGTTTCAATGCTAACTCATTACTGTTGGAATGAATCTCAAATGGAATTCGTTCCTATCAGCATGATCGATTCATTTAACCTCTTAACAGTTTAAAAAAAGTATACAACGCTCACATGGCATCGATTACTAGAATTGGGATTGACTAATAGCTGATACAAAAACTAGTCACTACGCCTTCCAAAAAAATTGAGAACGCCTTTAGTTTATGGAGCTCTTCTCACAACAATTTATTACTTGTAAAATATGACTATTCTAGTGCTTCTTACAAACCAGCAATATTCACCAATTCAGTCGATATTGAATTCTAATTCATTCACACAATCTAAACTCAGAAAATTACAAAATCTAACAAGAAATTTCCCAATCAACCAATATATAATCTGAAATAAACCAAAATTACTTACAAACTCCTAATTTGGCCAGATATTCGAGATCTATGGCCCTTTACAATGGCCCGAAGGCTGCCAAGTAGAAACTCCTGCCCTCTACTCACACTCTCACTCCCCTGCTATTCAAGTGTATTTTCCTCACAAAAACCACTCATATTTATACATAAATAATGCATTTAATTCACTCCAAAAATCTCTCCACCTAATCCTCAACTAAATCTATATTTTAGGTGTGGACTCAACAAAGTCCCATACATAGAATTCCTAATCTCTAATTTTGCTCCTAATCTATTTCTCTCATATCCTTTTAATTAATAAAAGAATATTTACAAAATCCTCACTTTATCTCCTATTTTATTAAAAATGAAAAATTAATTAATAAAATAATAAAAATGTCACACCCCCCTTTATTACATATTTACAAATGAAAAATGGCCTTGATGCTCTGTCACACTCACAATCTACTTGATCGAGATTTTATGTAGGAAAACAACGAGAATATAGAAATAACCATGAACATAGAGATGCGGTGGAAAGAAAGAAATGCGCTCATTTCATTATTGAAATTAATATCAAATAACAGAAATATGCTTACAGGCATAATGGAAATAAAATAGCTAGGGTGCTGGTAGCGAATCTCTGAGAAGAGATGTGATGGCTACAGACCTCTGAACTATGTTACAATGAGGCTCGAGGGCCTATTTATTATTGAGAAACAATGGAGAACTCTAAACTTCCAAAAACCTAACCCTAGGAGATGAAGCGCCAAAATTATGGGCCCCGTTTGGGTAAATTGGTGGTTCAACTTCCCGGGGATGTAACTTTGGCATCCTATCTTCGTTTTACGCGCTCAATAGCTCGTTAGAAAGATCTTTCTGAGGAGTAAAACTTTTGAACGAGCAACATAAGTCCATGGACTCATGCTGTTCTCCATTTTCCCAAAAAACGTCGTTTAGGGCCTTAAAACGGCTCCGGAAGTTCAGGACCCGAAAAACTGCTAAAAATAGTAAGTTTTGTTGCAACTTGAAAACTGAAAGAACTGATGGTGGGGGTTCAAATGGAATAGGTGGGTGGCCACCAATATCCACCTAGATCAAGTTTCCACCATCCAGGCTACGAGAAGTTTTATAATTCATGATATAGTAGGCTACTTATGACAAATGGTTGCGTCCATGTTGTGTCTACTATTGATGTAATTTTAAAATCATTTATGTACCAGAACATGTAATTAGTTTTTATCTGAGTATGGGAATGCCTACCTCAGTGATGATATACATATATATGTTTTCAATGAATTTTTTTACAGGCTTTCAATCGGTATGTCCGCAATCCAATCCTTGGAATGATAAAGCACTTCACTCTTTAGAACTACTTCAGACTTCACGCTTTAGGGGGAAATCTGTTACACTAAAATTTGTCATCATGAAATTTAGTTGTTCATATGGATTGATCACCACCTATATCAGGCTCCCTTAGAAGTAAATAACCATAAAGTTCCTAAACCAGGTCTTGGAATTGGAGAAAAGCTCATTAAAACCCTAAAAATTCTAACTGCGCACTTTTCCTAGCCCTTGCCTGCGGATCCATAGACATTTTCTCTATATCTTGCGGCACCTCCCGCACGTTTTGCATATTAAAACTTCGGACCCCCGTAAACAGTCAAATAAAGGAAAAAAGTTCTAGAAGCCGAACTGGTCGAATATTCTCCCAACTGGAAGCTTCTAGAAGCGTCATCAGTTTAAGCTTTATCCTATACTCATGAGCTCTATCCCTTTACTCATGGAGTTTATCCCTTGGTATATGGAGCTCAAATCCCTTCATGAAAGGAATCCATCCCCCCTCTTCAAGGAACTGAAACTACCTCCATTTCCCTATAAATTGAGCTCATGTTTCAGTCTCAAAGGTAGAGGTTGTAGCTTGCAGAAGGTAATTTCTGAAGAAATTCCCAAGAGAGCATACTCTCTATACTATTCATTTTTTATATGAGAATGATCACACACTCATGTCAATAAATTTATGCTACTTTAGAGAGAAGAAAGCTTGTCAATCTGAAGGAGGAACAATTGTTTAGGACCCCAGAAGAACATGTATAACATCAAGGCAAAAGGTTGTAAGGTTACTTCTTATTATACAAGATAATACAAATGGATTCTATTTTCTCATTAAAATTTTCATGTATCTATTGATTAATTTAGTTCTTGGATTCCTTTATCACTGAGATAGATTATTTTTTTTCTCAATTATTATATCTTGTAGGTGATTGTAATCCTTTTATCTGTCTTTGATTGTAGGTTTCACATGTTGAAGTGACCTCTTTTGGAGCGATTGGATATAATATTTCAGCAAGTGTTGGACTTCAGGTAGGGGCATGTCCTCATACTTTGTTATTTAATAATTTTGAATAAAAAATGATCTAGAGAAAATGGTTTGCATTTGGTTGTTTGTTTCTAGATATCCTTAGGATACTAGGGAGATCGTTCTTGTAGATCGGAGAATAATAGCTGAATTATTCACCAAGATTATCCTGATTACACACTATTTAAGCTTCATGCATAATACATAACCTCTTCTACAATTGATCATCAATATGTGGAAATAGAAGCAGTCGCATGTGCACATTAAAACATAATCAAGCACACATATAACATAGTATGTAATGGGGAAAGCATACAGCTGAAAACCCCCAACTATCTGTATATTATAATGATAGAGAACATGTAACAATACATAGCACAAAGCTCCTCACAGCTCTCAGCACTATATCACATGCTACACACAAAACTAGCTCAGATATGAACAAGTCACAAGTTCAAATCTCCTCCACAAGTCTGCCTGCCTCTACTGCGCAATCCAAGATGATTAATGATGAGATCCAAGTTCGAATCCCACTGGCTTGTACTACGCAATCCTCATTGGCAATCTCAATCAATGTGTGTGCAAATTCCATGCACAGCTATAGTCACAACTGATAGTAGACTCACCCTTTCACCCACCTCTAACACTGGTCTCCACTGAACTGTCCATGCATTGCAGTTAACTGATGTGTTCTTTAGTTGAATTATGATTTAATAATTAGTGAATTAATTATTAATTAATTCACACCACTCATCACTAGTGTATTTTTCAGTTAGACTAAATACAACTAGTTCAACTAAGTTAAACAGAACACAACTCCACCAACTGTCTCATCAACTCCACCAAACTCTACCACATGAGTTCTAACTGAAGTCAACCATGCAATAGCTCAACTAACCCTTAGGAAAAGCGTATTTCCTTCTGTCAGCTGCATGTGCCACATCCAAGCATCAAACTGAAGTGCTCCAAGAGGAAAAGATAATGTTTATAGTCTAAATATTATTAAGGGTTAATAATATTCGACTGTTCTATTTTTAGCTCGGCAGTCTAAAAATAGAAACCGCCCAATGTCTAAAAATAGAGGTCCATCTATTTTTACCAACATGACCAATCATCCATAAATATCATCCTGCAACTCATAGACCATGATCCATATGTCTAAAAATAGACATAGTCTAAAAATAGACTTTGCGACAAAAATCACCTGTGTGGCCCCCACCTAGTTTTGGTGATCACTTTCCAACTAGGATTAGGAAAGATGTTTCAGGATGCCTCCTTCACTGTTTCTTGTTGCAATCTACAACACTCCCTCTCAACAAGAAAGAATTGTCTTTGCATGCGACATGCAACTCCATGCATTCGCCCTGCAACCTTCACAAGCGCCATGCAACTCCATGCATCTGCTCTGCAAATCCTCTGAAACTGAATAGGCTCCAAACAACTCAATCAGTCTTGATGCATCTAGCATATATCATCAAAGTCTTCGACTTCTGCTTGGCCAACTGCACATGTCATCAGGAACCACTGCGCTGTTGAACTCTTGCACCCATGCACTCTTGCACTTGCTGTCAACTCTGATCCGCGCTCCAGTGTCAAACCATGTCACTTTGATGCCTTGCATCAATCCAAGCGATCATGCTCTTTGCTACAACATGGGCACCTCGTGTGAGGGTTCAACTCATGGAGATCACACCATCTCAGATCCTACCCAAAAATATCTCTTGGGATTAATCATGCATGTTGCCCCACCTCTCTCCTGGTGGTATAGCTGCATGCACTCCCTCTGCCCATCTGGCACGAAATTTCTCTGCATGAGTGGTTTCTTCCACTCCATGATCCTCATCTTGTGGCTGCTCCACATCCCGAGGTTCACTATTACCTGCATGCAAAACTTGCTCCCTCTCAAGCATCAATTGCATGTCTTTCTTGCACTTCCCAACAGTAGGAAGCTTCGTAGACATCCCATCTACTTCAAGTCTGTAGAGATTCTTTGCTCGAATCCCAACCTTCTTGACTTGTCCTGTTGCCTTGTGCCGAA
This sequence comes from Pinus albicaulis, assembly GCA_034641835.2. NCBI lineage: Eukaryota > Viridiplantae > Streptophyta > Pinopsida > Pinales > Pinaceae > Pinus > Pinus albicaulis. The sequence goes on from JAXQQM020065231.1 coordinate 57,023, forward strand.
GGAAAACTTTTCCTTCATTGAAGACAACTTCATACCCTTTATCCTCTAACATTGCGACTGAGATCAAATTCTTCTTTAAACCTGGAACATGCACTACATCTTGTAAAATAATGAGTTTACCTGACTCCCTCTGAAAGGTTATGGTACCAATGCCGGTCGCATTGTATCGTCCATTTTCGCCCAACTCAACATGCAACTGGAGATCTTTCTCCACCAAGTCACTGAAAAGATTCACATCTCCCATCATGTGAAAGGAAGCGCCACTATCAAAATACCACCCCGATCCCAATGCACTAGACACCATGCATGCGATCAATGAGAATTCCAGCTCAAATTGCAAGGCAAGAGCCTCACCAGCTGCAGCTCCAGCAGCCTGCTTGTTCTTCTTCTTCTGTGGACAATTTGTGGCGTAATGTCCATGCTCGTGACAGTGAAAACACTTCACTTTGGACATGTCACGCTCTTTACCATCCGCACCGGATTGAGAAGCATTATTCTTGCCCTTCCCCTTCCTTGCTTTGGCAGCCAAAGCGCAATCTTCTTCATCAGATGCCTTTGATGAAGATCCATCCCTGGTACTCCGCCTTATCTCCTCTTGCACAAGATCCGACCAAAGTCGCTCCCATCCTGGAAATTTCTCCCGACCATTGACAGAATCCTCATAGGAATGCCAACTCTTCGAAAGACCAAGGAGAGCCAAGCTCACCAAGTCCTCATCATCCACACTAACTCCTACACTCCCAAGCTCATCCCTGCAGTGGACAAACTTTGTCAAGTATACTGGAATAGTGTCATTCTTCTCCATCTTTATTTTCCTGAGTTTATCCTTGAGCGCCAACTTCCTCTGGTCGCTCTTGCTTTGGAATAAATCTGTCAACGCTTTCCACATCAAATATGGAGAAGCTTTACCATGCAGGCTGGATACAATGTGATCCTTCACGCCCTCCAACAGAATCCTTCGACACCTTGCTGTCTTCTTTTGCCAAGCCTCAACCAAGGCTGCATCGCTAGGCTTTGGAACTTCAGCATCTATGAACTCCTTCAGCCCATTTTCATCGAGCACCGCCTCCATCCTATCTCTCCATGAAATATAATTCGAGCTGCCTTCAAGAGCATAATCCAATCGCAATCCTTGATAAGACATTTTGACTTTGACACCAAGAAAACACTGCTGCAAATTCGAATTACACCAGCTCAAAACTCAACCGCTTCTGATATGTGAGAACAAAGTATTTCTAGCACAGAGATCGACTGTAGGGGAATTTACTGGATATGTCACCTTTCAAAGAAAGGATGGATCCAGAGGCTACCTGGCCCGCTTACAGACTCTGTCTACCGAAATAAATTGTAATCACTGTAATAGATCCGATGATCAATTTTCGCTCCGATACCATGTAGAAATTTGAATAATAGTTGAATTATTCACCGAGATTATCCTGATTACACACTATTTAAGCTTCATGCATAATACATAACCTCTTCTACAATTGATCATCAATATGCGGAAATAGAAACAGTCGCATGCGCACATAAACACAATAGTCAAGCACACATAAACACGGTATGTAATGGGGAAAGCTTACAGCTGAAAACCCCCAACTATCTGTATATTATAATGATAGAGAACATGTAACAATACATAGCACAAAGCTCCTCACATCTCTCAGCACTATCTCACATGCTACACACAAACTAGCTCAGATCTGAACAAGTCACGGGTTCAAATCTCCTCCACTGTTTGCCTGCCTCTACTGCACGATCCAAGATGATTAATGATGAGATCAATTTGAATCACTGGCTCCAAACTGCCCGTCCTCTGTTGTAATCTCCATCAATGTGTGTGCAAATCTCATGCACAACTATAGTCACAACTGATAGTAGACTCACCCTTTCACCCACCTCTAACCCTGGTCTCCACTGAACTGTCCATGCACTGCAGTTAACTGATGTATTCTTTAGTTGATTTATGAGTTAATAATTAGTGAATTAATTAATAATTAATTCACACCACTCATCTTGTTATAGCATCATTTCTCACCTTGACATGATTCATGATTGCTACATGGCTTTATGGGCACCCATTCCTACAGACTTGGACAAATTCACTTAAAAACGGTGGAAAATCCTTCATACGCGACTATGCCCGTGTTTTAAGGCAGCCAGCCATACGCGAGTGATCGATTTGTCGCCCTTGAACAAAGCACATATACTTATATATATTTCCTTCATTTGGGATGGTTCTAGTTTGACCTAGGTTCAGCCTCTGTGGAAGTTAGGTATTTGTTCAGGCTCATAAACAGGTCATCGTGGCATTTGCGCTATAAATGTTTTTGTACGAAGGGTCAGAGTCTGAAATTCATATGGTGCGAAGCTGAAATCCTGAGGAAATTCATCAAAAAATTTCAGAACTTGGTTCGCAATATTTTTGGAGATATGATCTGTGGAAGGTAGTGCTTTTTCAGGCTCCTGAATTTCATCTCAAAGAGGTGAGCGTGGGAAAAGTTCAATAACTCTCTCTCTGAAGATTGGATTGGAGTGCCGTCAAAAGTGGTCACAAGTACACAACCTGTAGTTTCTTCTCTATCAATTTCAGAGACAAAGGACAAAACAGTGACACGTGGCAAGTCGTACAAGTTCTCTCTACTGAACTAGTCCAGAATTAGGTCATTGTGGGAGATTGGACACAACTTTGTCTTGGAGCATCAAAATCAAGTCAGACCTGTGGCATTTGAAAGAAGCTTCAGAGGGCTACTACAGGGCTGAATTTAAGATATCGAAGATTTTCAAGCACAGAGATAATACAATTTCAATATCGAGCTCCTCAAAGCTAGTAAAAGGTGTGTATTTTTTTTCCGAATCGCATAAGTCTTGTTTGAAGAATCAAGTTGAATTGATTGCAAGGGCCTATTGTAGAATAGATATCAATATTGGAGTCTGAAATGGCCCCTAAAAAGAATTCAACACCCATTAAGCCTTTAGAAGGCTCTACTATTACTCATGAAGATGAAGAATGGCAACATGACATGTCAAAATTACAAGAGCAAATGCACCAAATTTCGCTCTCGCAAAGAACAACAAAAAATGAAATGGAAGTTTTGAAGAAAGGCGTGGAAACTAAGATGAATGGTTTGGAAGCTAAGATGGATGGCATGGAAGTCGGCATGGAAGCTAAGATGGATGCCATGAAGAATGATCTAAAAGCATACATGGAAGGCTTGATGACAAGCTTAAAACCAGAAATGATTCCTAATGGCGGAAATATAGGAGAAGAACCTCCTGATGAGAACAAAATAAATGTTAATCATGATTCCATAAACTCGAATGTTGGAGGAAAGAACCACCATATTCCAAAAATGGATATGAGGAAGTTTTATGGAAAGGATCCTGTAACATGGATACTACAGATGGAGCAATATTTTGATCTCCATAACGTGCAAAACACGCAAAAGGTACGCATTGCAACTTTACATTTAGAACAAAATACATTTGTATGGTATCAATGGCTTTACTCCCGTAAAAAAATTGTCACTTGGTCAATTTTTACGGAGGAAATGATAGCACATTATGAGGATACAAAGAGCAACACCTTCTTTAGCCAATTGATAAATCTCAACAAAAGGGTTTAGTGGGGCAGCACATTGAGGACTTCCAAAAATTGAATATAAGGGTAACTGATATTCTAGAGGAACACAGGATTGATCTCTTTATAGGCACTTTAAAGGATAACATCCAACATGAAGTTCGCGTTTTGGAACCTGATTCATTGGAGAAGGCATTCAGGTTGGCAAGAAAAGTTGAATGTAAAATTATGGCGACAAGGAAGCCTACCACTCAAATCTATAAAGAAGGAAGTGTTGCTACGCCTAGATTTCCACAACCTACAAGGTTGACACCACAAAAATTGGAAGAAAAAAGAGCAAAAGGGCTTTGCTACAGTTGTGATAGCAAATACACTAAAGGTCATAAGTGTACTGAGAAGAAATTATTTTACATAGATTGTGAAGAAGAAGAAGAAAATGAACAAGAAGAGGATATACACCAGGAACCAGCCCTAGAAGAGGAAGAAATGAATCCGACCATATCGTGTAATGAACTGGCAGGAATTACCACTCCTCAAACTCTCAAGATAGAAGGACATATAAAGAAGAAAAGGGTAATAGTGTTGATTGATTCAGGTAGCACCCATAATTTTATTCATTATAAGGCAGCCAAGGAATTAAATTGTTTCCTATACCCAGCACCAGAATGTCAAGTGATGGTTGCAAATGGAGGAACTATAAATTGCTCTGGAAAATGCCATAATATCAAGCTAACCATGGGGAATATGTATTGACTAGTCCAATGCTTTCCATTCCTATGGGAGGTGCTGATGTTGTACTAGGAGTACAATGGTTACAATCTTGGGGGACGGTAGCTTTTAATTTTCAAGAACTTTTCTTGAAATTTTTTTCAGAAGGAAAGGAAGTCGAATTACGGGGTATTGAAGGGAAGCCGGGAAGGATAATAAGCTCTAATGTCATGACAAAGTTTCTAAAGAAAGAACAATGAGGCGTAATTGCACAATTATGCTCACTAGACGTTCCGACATCAAAATCATCTATTTCAGCAGATCTCCAACAAGTCTTGGACAATCATTCCAAGGTGTTTGAAACTCCCAAAGGACTCCCACCTATTCGTGATCATGATCATGCTATTCATTTGATTCCGGGAAGTTTTCCTCCAAACATCCGGCCTTATAGATATCCTTACTTCCAAAAGAGCGAAATTGAACGTATGATTGCAGAAATGTTAGAGGCGGGTATAATTCAACCTAGTCAAAGTTCTTTCTCTTCTCCTGTAGTATTGGTACACAAGAAGGATGGATCATGGTGAATGTGTCCGAATTATATGGAGCTCAATAAGCTCACCATTAAAGATAAATTTTCCATTCCTGTGATTGATGAATTATTGGATGAATTACATGGAGCAATTTATTTTACCAAGTTGGATCTTCGTTCAAGATATCATCAAATTAGAATGAAGACCGAAGATATTCCAAAAACAGCATTTCGAACTCATGAAGGTCATTATGAATTTTTGGTCATGCCTTTTGGCCTTACCAATGCACCTTCTACATTTCAAGGGTTGATGAATTCCATTTTCAAACCCTTCCTTAGAAAATTTGTGCTAGTATTTCTTGATGATATACTAATCTACAGCAGGTCTTGGAAGGATCATGTTGAACATGTTGACAGGGTGCTCAAACTATTGCAGGAGAAACAATTATATGCAAAAAGTCCAAATGTTTCTTTGGAGTACAAGAGGTGGAATATCTGGGTCATATTGTATCTCACGAGGGTGTTAAAGTGGACCCTAACAAAATTAAAGCCATTAAGGAATGGAAAGTTCCCACAACCATAAAGCAGTTGCGAGGATTTCTCGGGTTAACAGGTATTATCGCAAGTTTGTTAAGAATTATGGGAGAATAGCAGCACCTCTAACAACATTATTGAAGAAAGATGCATTTTCATGGACTCCTGAAGCAACTAAGGCCTTTGAATGTCTTAAAGAGGCAATGTGTCTAGCACCAGTCTTAGCTACGCCAGACTTCACAAAAACCTTTATTGTGGAATGTGATGCCTCAGGAAATGGAATTGGTGCAGTTTTAATGCAGGAAGGAAGACCCATTTCTTTTGAAAGTCGTCCAATCAAAGGAAAGTATTTACAGAAACCTATTTATGAGAAGGAAATGTTAGTAATACTACATGCACTAAAGAAATGGCGAACTTACCTAATGGGAAGACACTTCAAGGTAAAAACTGATCATGATAGTCTTAAACACTTTTTGGAACAAAGACTATCGTCGGAAGAACAACAAAAATG
>JAXQQM020082191.1:0-184518 GCA_034641835.2 Pinus albicaulis
TGCCATTTCTTACTAAAGTGACTTTATAAAGTTATAAAGTCAAATCTAATTTAAAAATGACTTTAAGTGATAAAGTTACTAAAGTCTAATTTTAAAGTGACTTTAATAAAGTCAATATAAAATTAGAAAGGAAAAAGTGACTTTGGAAATAAAAGACTAAGTGGGTCTTTATTACAGTGGGGTGAATTAAAAAATAGAAAGTGAGATTTAAATGAGCATTTAATCTCAGCCCTAGATCTCAATCTATCTCAGCCATTGGATTTAGGGATTCCCAAAAAGTCACTTAGGGTTAGGTTAAAGGAGGAAAAGGAGGAAAAGGTCATTCATTCTTTCATGAGAAGATTGGGAGAAGGAGAGCAAGAGAGCAAGGGAGATTTCTGGGCAGTGAGGAGAAGGAAGCAGCAGCTTGGCACGCATTCCAAGGCAGCATTTCAGCAAGACATTTCAGCAAGACAAGTACAGCAGATTTAGCAAACAACAGGCAGATTTTTGGCACGGTTTTCTAGGCAGGGAGGCCGTATAGCAAGGCCGTACAGCAGGGCCGTACAACAGGCCATACAGCAATATTGGGCATGGAAATCGAGGCAACAAGGGGCTGTACCGTACAACAGAGTTTTGAAATAGTTTTGGCACGCAAATCGAGGTTTTGGACAGCAACATTAATTGTTGTTTGCACAGATTTTGAGGAGGCCGTACAGCTGCATTTATTGCAGATTTCTGGGCACGCAAATCGAGGAGAACGTACAGCATTTATTGTTGTTCTGTTTTTGTTGTTTGTACATTTTCCGAGGCGGTGGTTAAGCACGGAAAACGAGATAAGTTGTAAAAGTCTGTTTGCTGATTTTTATTTTGCTGAATATTTCTCTCACTGTAAAAAGCATTTTTCCAGAAATAAGAAGGAGCTTTCGAACTGGTTTTCCCCAAGAGTTGTAGGGGGTTTTTCCAGGGTCACCTTGACCAAAAATTACCGTGTTATGATGTGTTGAATGGCTGTTTGTTACTGCTGTTTTTTTATTTCTTACGTATTTTCCAAAGATTCAAAATTTAATTTGTGTTTTCAGCAAAATTTATTTTTCCAGTTGTTGAATGTATGGTTATGGGAAAGGGCATTTAACTATTTTGGAGTAATAAGGTGAAAACTGAAAACCGGGGTGGGAAACTATAAATTTCTACAGGGGTTAGGGTCTATTATATATTCTTCTTCTACATCATTCTATATCATTGTAAAGTGGACCATTTTCCCTGGTATGGGAGTCCATTCTTCTTTTATTCTTCTATAGGGTGCTAGGGTGGTGCTAGTGTGAGTTGTAGCTCATTGGGTGTTGGGGCATCCATTCAATTGACTATTGAAGAATCTCAGGCGTTGGAGCGTCCATCCAGTGGGAGCTGGAGAAGAATGATTTTCTAGATTCTAGAAAGTTGGAGCTTTGTTTTCAATTGGAGTTGAATATTAAAGAATTATTAGAAAATCATTAGGTGGTTTTTGTCCTAGAGTGGGTTTCCACCTTAAAAACTGTGTGCATTTTTGTTCCTCTTGTTTACTGCTATCATTGTACAAACACTGATAATAATTGAAGATTAACTAATGCTCTAATTGAAAGGAATACTGATTCACCCCCCGCTCTCAATATTTCCAGCAATTGGTTTCAGAGCTTGGTTCCTTCAATAGCAGTTTAACAGCTGGAAGGAGGTCATGGAGCATACCAAGAATGGTGTACCTCTATTCAATGAAAATAATTATGCACTTTGGAAAGGAATAATGAAAGTCTGCCTCTTTAGCACAAAGGTTACAAAAGTATAGACATCATTCAAAACGGATTTACATCAACCGGCAGATGAACAAGGTAAGAAGAATTTGGTAAATGATGCAAAGCAAAGAATATTATTATCAAAGTGACCGCATTGAATCGCTTTATCATAAGGTGTTGGGTTTTAAAACCACCAAAATTTTTGGACAAGCTTGAGAATATATATGTGTGACTCAAATAAGTCAAAGAAGCAAAGCCTAAATCTATAGAGCAAAATTTGAGCAACTCGTAATGGTGCATGAAGATTGCAACATTGCTGCATACTTCCAATACGTTGATGAAATAACCAATACTCTGGAAGGATTGGGAGAGCCAGTTGATGAGAATACTATTATACGGAAGATTCTTAGAACGTTACCAGGGAGATTCAACCCAAAGGTATCGGTCTTAGAATACATTGCAAATCTGGATAAACTCAGCAAGGAAGAATTACATGGAATTCTCATAGCATATGAAATGAGACTTGATGAAGAAAAGGGTACTTCAAATCTAGAAATTGCGTTCATTTCATCTAAGCAAACCAATAAGGACAAACAACCTTCAATTGAAATGACATGCACCTACAAGTGTGAAGAAAAGGGACATGATGGAGAAGGTCTTTCAGATGAAGAATATGCTTACTTTACGAGAAAACTAAAACCTGGTAAGGGAAAATTCAAAGGTAAAATTCCATTGATATGTTTCGGTTGTGGTGAGGTTGGGCATTTCGTAGCAAAATGTCCGAACAAAAGTGATGGCAACTCAAAAGGAAAGAAAGGACTTAAGAAATTCAACAATCAAGGCAAAAATAAAGGATCCAAAAGGAACTTTCTCTCTAAAGAAGATAGCTCCTCATCCGATGAAGAAAGTGACAACAAAGAAGAAGCCAATGAGAAAGTATTGTTTATGGCCAAGCACAATAAACAAGAAGTATAAAACAATGAAGAAAAAGGGTTGACCATAGAATAATTTTATGAGGAGGCAATCAAGATTATAAAAGAGCTCAATGCTGAGAAGATCCATTCCAACACTCTTGAAGAAAAAGTTCAAGGTGTCAAAATTGAGGTTGAAGAACACAAATGTATTGAAGAGTCACTTCAAAATAAGTTGGAAGAAAGCAACCAAGAAAGAGAAGCATTAGAAGCCGAATTAATCTCGCTGCATAAGGAAGTGAAGAAGGGAAAAACTATCCAAAACTATGCCAAAAGCTCAAGGGCATTGGAAGAACTCATCAACAATCAACAATCTTACAACGACAGAACTAGCCTCGGTTATAAAGAAGAAGAAGCAGGACCTTCTACAATAAAATACAATGAACCTATGAGATCTGACATACATGAAGACTTCATTGGACAAGATTCGCAAGGACATCCTTGGAAGACGATTCCTCGACGAATATTTTCATCCAAGTACCAACATATTTTTCATGGCTATTGTTATTCATGTGGAAAATTTGGTCATAAAGCTGTAGAATGTCGCACGTACCCTATGAACCAATACAATTCCAAGAGATTCTTCAAATATGAACCTCCCAAGGCTCAACGAAACATCAATAGATTTGAAAATTTAAGAAATAATATGGAATGTTACAAATGTCAGAACTTTGGACACATAGCTAGAGACTGCAAACTTGAAAATCCTCCAGAAGAATCTTCGAAGCCACAGAATGAACGAACAAGGAAGAAGAAGAAGACTGATAATTGTGCTCTCACTCTCAAGGCTCAGAAAAAGAAATATGTGTGGTATGTTGACAGCGGTTGCTCAACGCATATGACAAGAGATAGAAGGAAATGTGTATCTCTGAAAGAGAAGAAGGATGGAACCATATCCTTTGGAAATGATGGATCTGCAAATGTTATAGGATTAGGTACCGTCACTCTCGGAAGCAAAGATGTTATAGCCAAGAATGTTCTATTGGTCGAAAACATGAATCACAATCTTCTCAATGTTGGACAAATGTGTGATCAAGGACACACAATGTTATTCAACTCCATAAAATGTGAAATCAGGAAAGGCAGGTATGGTAAAATTGTGGCTACAGCAAGTTGAGCTCCAAACGACATATATGTTCCGAATGAAGCAACTAAAGCATGTCTACTAGCTAAAGAAGATGAAATTTGGTTATGGCACAAACGAATGGGTCACATAAACTTTGACAATCTTGTCAGGATAAGCAAAAAGGAAGCAGTACGAGAAATTCCAAAAATCTCAAAACCTTCCAACACACTATGTGAGGCATGTCGGCATGGCAAGCAGACAAAAGTCCAATTTAAAACAAAAGAACACTTTGCATCACATCCATTGGAATTGATACATACTGATCTATGTGGTCCTGTGAGAACAAAAGGCTTAGACGAAGAATTATATTTCATGTTAATGATAGATGACTATACCAGGATGACAGCCGTCAGTTTCCTAAAGAAAAAATCTGAAGCATTTGAGTGCTTTAAGATCTACAAGGAGTTGGTTGGTTGAAAATGAAACTGATTTGAAAATAAAGTGTTTAAGATCAGATAATGGTGGAGAATTCACTTCCAAATTATTTCAGCAATACTGTGACGAAAATGGAATAAAAAGGAAATCTTCAATAGCACGAACACCTCAGCAAAATGGAGTTGTTGAAAGAAAGAATAGAACTATACAGGAAATGGGTAGAACAATGTTGAAGGACTCAAAATTGGATGAAAATTTATGGGTTCAAGCAATTGATACGACAGTCTTCATTATCAACCGAAGTCTTCTCAGAAATAATTCCAACAAGACTCCATATGAATTATGGAAAGGAAAACCAGCTAATGTAAAATATTTCAGAATCTTCGGAAGCAAATGTTATATCAAAAGAGAAGATCAAAATTTGGGTAAGTTTGAATCATGTGTTGATGAAGGTATCTTTGTTGGTAACTCACGCAAAAGAAAGGCCTATAAATGCTATAATCGAAGACGAAAACAGGTAGTGGAGAGCAAAAATGTTACATTTGATGAAGATGGTGTTCTAGCGAGTAATGATGAGGATCTAGAATCTTTGAAACTTGAGACAGAGGCTAAAAAAGACACAGATAAAATTGTAGAACAAGAAGCACCTATCAACGAGGAAGAAGTAAACAATGATCATCAAGATATACCAAAACAACAACAAGAAGCTCCTCCAAGGAGAACAAAAGAGTGGATTCAAAAGAACCATCCATCAAATCAAATCATTGGTGACATAAATGAAGGTCGACAGCTTCGTTCATCACAACAAGCTCACGTTGCTTTTCTAGCAACCTTTGAGCCTAGTAGTTTTGAGGAAGCTAGCCAAAATGAACATTGGGTAGCAACTATGAATGAAGAATTGGATCAAATTGAGAAGAATAACACCTGGGAATTAGTTCCACGACCAAAAGATAAAAATGTCATTGGGACTAAATGGGTGTTCAGGAACAAATTGAATGAAGATGAGCAGGTTACCAGAAACAAAGCAAGATTGGTTTGCAAAGGCTATGCACAAGTGGAAGGAATTGATTTCGACAAAACATTTGCACCAGTTGCTAGAATGGAAGCCATCCGAATGTTTCTCGCCTATGCATGTTCAAGAAAAATCAAAGTCTACCAAATGGATGTTAATTCAGCATTTCTGAATGGAGAATTAGAAGAATAAGTTTACATCGAACAACCTGAAGGTTTTCTAATATCAAAAAAAGAAGACTATGTATGCAGGTTAAAGAAGGCTCTATATGGTCTCAAGCAGGCTCCCAGAGCATGGTATGCTCGTCTTGATGGATATCTACGTCAACAAGGGTTCAAGAAAGGTAATGTTGATAGCAATCTTTATGTACAAATAGATAAAGATAATTTAACAATTTTTGAGGTCTATGTGGATGATATAATATTTGGTAGCAATGATGATCGACTAAGTAAGAACTTTTCTACAAAGATGCAAAGTGAGTTTTAGATGTCTTTACTTGGTGAGCTTACATACTTCTTAGGGCTTCAAATATCTTAGCAAGAGAAAGGAATATTTATATGTCAATACAAGTACATCAAGGAAATGCTCAAGAAATTCAAAATGGAAGATTGCAAACCCGTCCTTACACCAATGGTAACAGGTTGAAAATTGAGCATAGAAGACTCATCTAAGGATGTGGATCAGAAGTTGTACAGATCTATGATTGGTAGTCTTCTATATGTAACAGCCTCTCGGCCAGATGTTATGCAAGCAGTTGGACAAGTAACAAGATTCCAAGTAGCACCAAAAGAATCACATATTATTGTCGTCTTAAGAATTCTTCAATATCTAAAGGGCACAGAAGAATATGGCTTGTGGTATCCCAAGGGTAACAATCTCATTATTCAAGCCTTTATAGATGTATATTGGGTAGGAAGTGTTGATGATCGTAAGAGTACTAGTGGAGCAGCATTCTATCTAGGTGGTTGTCTCATATCATGGTTGAGAAAAAAGCAAACTTCAATCTCCTTATCTACAGCGGAAGCATAATACATTGCAGCAGCATCATGCTGTACTCAAGTCCTTTGGATGAAACAAAATTTGCAAGATCTTCAAGTACAATTCAGTGAGCCTATTCCCATATTCTGTGACAACACTTGTGCCATCAACATCTCCAAGAATCTTGTCATGCATTCAAAAACAAAACACAATCCGATCAAATATCATTTTGTTAGAGAACAAGTCGCTGAAAAGAATACCAAACTTGAGTATGTTTGTACAAAAGAACAAATTGTTGATATCTTCACTAAACCTTTACCTCGTGAAGCATTTGAATATCTTCGTCAAAAGCTTGCGATTCTCCCAAGTTCTCATTAGATTTTCCTTTTTCAAGAACATAAAGTTCGAGTGGAAGTGTGTACAGGTCTGCAGGACGATTGTGTGTCAGCGGGAGTGGGAGTGTGTACAAGTCTGCAGGACGATTGTGTGTCAGCGGGAGTGGAAGTGTGTACAAGTATACAAGATGGTTGTGTTTCAGGGGGAGTTACTCTTTTCCATTGATGTCAAAGGGGGAAAGAATGTTGTAGGAAGAGGTGTCATGATCGCATGGGGAGTACTTGTGTTGCCATCAATGCCAAAGGGGGAGATTGTTGATCAGCGGTTGTCATTGATGTCAACCCAAGCAGCACCAGAGGCTAACCCAATATTGCATGGGAATTTTTACCTACCAACATATTATCACAATAATAATTCTTTTTATGGTTTCCCCATTTGCTTGATATGTTTCGTTGATATATGGCACGCCATGTAATTCTTCACGGGCTTGAGATATATTCATGTTTGAAGTTTGTACCCCTAGTTAGTATTAAACTCATGAAGAAAAGGTCATTGGAACTCATAAATTAATATTTTTTATGCTTTCCAACTTCCTCCCAATGTCTACCTTTTGAAGCCTCTTCTCAAATTAAGTTATCCACATAAATTGTGATCTTTCATTTCCTCCTTATGCAAGGGATTCAAGCTTGTTACTCTTAAAACAAAAATATTAACTTTTCGTTTCAAATTTTTTCACGAAGGTTTATAGAATAGCCTTTTATGATAGATGGTCAAAACCTTAAGCGTAGCTTGCAGCAGAAAATTTCAGATCAAGGCGCGCAATATTTTTTGAGATATTATCTGTGGAATTTATGGTTTTTGCAAGCTCCTGAAATTCATCTCAAAGAAGTGACCTTGGTAAATTAGTCATAACTCTCTCTCTGAGCATCGGATTGGAATTCCATAAAAATTGACAGATAGCACACAGTCTGTAATTTTTTCTCTATCAATTTTAAAATAAATGCAAGAACAATGATGACGTATTTGCCCAGGGTCTGAACTGGAAACATCTATAATTAGTAACGTGAGATATTGTACAAATTTCTTGGAGAATCAAAATTGGGTCAGACCTATGGCATTGGAAAGAAGACTCAGAGGACTACTATAGGACCAAAAATCAGATATTGAGGATCTGAAATAACAGAGATACACCAGATTCAATATCGAGCTCCTAGAAGGCAAGAAAAATCTAGATCATGTGTTGTCAAGGATTGCAAAGGACCAGAATTTATACGGCATAAAAGAAAAACAAGGTGCAGAAGAGGGTAGCATGACAAGAGCAACAACCAAGGTGCATAACAGCAGCAAGAAGTTCATCATATGAAGTCTTCAAGTGGGCAGCACTACATACAATCATTGTAAAGGTATCATTGTACTTAGTCATTGTAAATACATTATTGTACAAATTGTACTAGTGTCTATTTGCCAAGGGTTGAAGAGGCAGTGTTGGGAGGTCTAGGATCATCATTAGGTGGTTGTGTCAAAGTTGGGGTTATGGTCTAGTATATCTTCTTCTTCTACATCATTCTATATCATTGTAAAGCGGACCATTTTCCCTGGTACGAGAGTCCATTCTTCTTTTATTCTTCTATAGGGTGGTAGGGTGGTGCTAGGGTGAGTTGTAGCTCATTGGGTGTTGGGGCATCCATTCAGTTGACTACTGAAGAATCTCAGGCGTTGGAGTGTCCATCTAGCGGGAGCTGGAGAAGAATGCTTTTCTCGATTCTAGGAAGTTGGAGCTTTTTATTTTCAATTGGATTTGAATATTAAAGAATTATTAGAAAAGCATTAGGTGTTTTTTGTCCCGGGGTGGGTTTCCACCTTTAAAACTGTGTGCATTTGTGTTCCTCTTGTTTACTACTATCATTGTACAAACACCGACACAATTTGAAGATTAACTAATGCTCTAATTGAAAGAATATGATTCACCCCCCCCCCCCTCTCAGTATTTCCAACACCTTGAAATTGTAAAACATGGTAATAATGAATCATATGATGTCATCCAAATCATTTATCAAGCCTTAGGTAGGATCCCACCCTCCATTTTATTTCATCTAAACCCTCACCATCTACCTTAAATTTTAACCCCTCCTAATCTCTTTAATAAATTTAATCATAATTAAATTGAATCCATCAAAAATTAGAATGAAAATGTGGTTCTTTATTAATTGCAACGACAATTATTCTCTTTATATTTCAAATTTCAAATTTACTCCAAAAATCACAAGAATCAAAATCAAGACCCAAAGAATGTTATGCATACGTGTAGATGAAGAGGTCTTGAAATTTTTCATAATAAGTATAGAGTGATATATCAAAAACTCAAATATAAGAGAAATCAAACATGAATTAACCATGATCCATTGTCTTTGCATATTCTGAATTCGCTTACCAACTAGTTGCTTAAGAGTGCATTTTTCTTTTCCTTGTCAACCTTCTTCATTTTTTCGATATGTCAAGAACCTAAACCTTTGTTATATTTATTTAAGTGAAAAGATGTTAGATAATGAGAGTCTTGCCATGTTGGATTTCGGAGTGGAAATATTGGGAATGGATTTTGAAATAAAGTTACGATATTCCAATGTACCGAAATAGGGTGGCCCAAAATAGATACTACGAGTTACAAAACCTCTGATATAAATATTTTATTATATCAAATTTTATTCTAAAGTTCATTTCTCGTAAGTTTCGATAGCAATATTTAAATATAAAAGAAAAAGTTTATCGGGAAACTAAATTTCGACAAGATAACATCTCGTAATAATTTTAAAAGAGGCGATGATCATGAAAGATGATAATAAATTATGTACCAAAGGTAAGTGCTCTATTAAACAAGGTTTCCACGAAAAACCTTCGATGAAAAAAACTTCGATAAACAAAGACCTTGCTTCATAACATTTTCGACAAAATTTGTTATCGAAAGTTTAAATATAATTTCACTTCCGATATAAGATGTCTTGATATGGAGATCTTGAATATTAAAAGGGAAGCAAGATCTCAGAATAAGAGTACTTTAAAACTTATAATATAAATCATGCTCGATAACGAATGCTTTATAAATATATAATATGGAACATTTCATTTTCAGTACATCAGACATTTACATATCCGAGGTAAACAATTTTGTAATAGTTTATTAAGTAGTTATTATGACTTTCATTCTGATAATGAGATAACCTAAAGTTTTGTAAAAATGGTTGCAAAAGAACTTACATTTGTCTGTAAAATAAGCTTCTGAGGAAAGAAGTTCAAGATTTGATGAATATGAGAATAAATCGGTTATCAAAGATCTCGAAAACCATTATGAAACTCAGATCAACTTACAAAACTTTGAGACCACAAGACTCCAGTGAAAACAGTGAAATAGGGGTGATTTCCTTCACTAAGTATAATGGACATGATAGTGGAGGAAAAGGCCATGTGGATCTCAGAGAGGTAAATCTCAGAATTTTTTTTAAAATGCTTCTGATATAATACAAATCCAAGAATATGATAAGCCAGAAGTTTCAAATTTTCAAAGAGAATAATATCGGAAGAATGAAAAGAAGAGGATTGGAATTCCAAAATTTACCAATTAGAGAATCTGAGTATTTTTATAGAAGAAAGGAATCTGACTATAGTGGATGAGTGTTGTGCAAAGGTTCAAATGAATCCGGAAAACATAAGATTCGGAATAGGCAGAGATAAAATCATGGATAAGATCATTTTATAACTTGTTGTAATATTTTTATGCAAATTTCTTTGCTTGTGGGCCTTCTTTGATTTAACATCTACAATGCAAAAAGTTGTAGACCCACAATTAATCTTAGAAAAAAGGAGCCAAACATTTTATTTAAACTGCATCAATGAGAGGAAAAATATGATTGTTGACTCATTTCGCAATTATGCAAAGAAGGGAAAAATGAACAGAAGAAAAACTATAGAATACAAAAATTTTGATGAAAAAAACAAATACTTCCCTAAACATGTCAGTGCTCTGGAAAGAACTAACTGCTTGCTTTATTCCAAGGCTAAGTAAAAATCAAGTCTCCAAATCAAGCTAATGAAGACCTGCAAAAGAAGAAAAACATAAATAAGAAGTAATATATGAAAAAAAGAAACTAACAACAGATAAATATGAGCATATGGACGCATACCTTAAACAATTTTGATTTTAATTTTACCTCGTGAATCTTCAAGTTATCCCATGCATTTCAAAATTCACATGTGTTCACCATCATCTACTTATTAAAATGTTAAGTAATGAGCTTTCAATTTCCATCCGCTTCACAATAAAATTAAAAGACAAGAGTGGGAAAAGTAATCATGCTTGCGAAGTTAAAATAAATTTCTTGAGAGCACTTGATTGTAAATATTCTTTAGAACTTGATCCGTCCTTATTTTCTTTTCAGATTTCAACATTGTGATGAACCTTCACCAAGAATAATAAGCAAGCACAACATAAGCATAATTTTAAGCAATCATATTTTTCGAACACTCTTTGTTAGGGAATGAAGAAGATGTAAGGAAGAATCATAGGCTCATTACATGCTTATTAAAAATCTGGAGTAATGAAATAAATACAAGCAGGAAAATGAATCTAAATCTAAATTAATCTATTCCTAATTCTAACTTAATGAAAAGGAAACAAGATTAGGTATAGTCTTACTTCCAACATAACCATTTAAGAATTTTATTTCCTGCATGTATGTATAGGAAAAACATCAATAACAAAAATATAGTTAAAAGAACAAAAATAAATTTGAATAGACTAATTGCTAATGAATTTACAAGAAGAAAATTATTTACAATCACCTTCTCTTGAAATTTCCTTTCTAGATGAATTTCAAATTGATCATAGAAATCTAGATGGATTTCCATTAATGATTGGAAGAGGTTTAAAAGGGAGGATAACAAGCTAGATTGTGGAAATGCACTTTTAGATAAAATGGTGTACATGAAATTGTAAGTCTTATGCACATATGTTAAATTATTAACAATATTTTGTGTGGGAAAACTTTCCATATGTATTTCAAATGTGTCAATGAAATATGGATGGAAGTTTTATAGATTCAACAGAAGATCAATAATTGAATTAGATAGTTGGTCATATTGTGAAGATACACTCTCTTGTTGGCACTGCTTTTGATAAGAAAGAAGCAAGTGATAAGAGGAGAACATCAATTGGAATTGGAAGAGTAATAGCTCTTAATGTTCATGATTATGATTTGAAACTTCATTTTATGAGTCAGGCAATGCACCAATTAAGTGTTCAATATTGAACTACTCAATATGCCAGCACAAGATATCTACAAAGTAAAAAATAGAAAATAGAAAACAAATCATAAAATAACCAAAATAAATGAAGGAAAAATAACAAAATCAAATCACTATTTACAGTAGTAATACAATTATTGTTACAACACAATTGGGATTGGTTTGAAGAAATTTCCTCTTCACAAGAATTGGCTAGAATAATTTAACTAGAATGATCGCCAATAGCAACTTGTGAATTAGAGAGAGGATCGGGACTATGCATAGGAATGAGAGCTTGATCATCATAAGAATCATAGATTGGGATGGATTCTTGAATGCTGAAATCATGAGTATGATTATATATTTGAAAATGAGAGTCAATTGGAACAAATTTTGTATTGAGTTTCTTTTCATTTTCAAGTATAATTTGATTTGGAACATGAGTATTTAATAGGGAAGGAGACAAAACAACATCCTCAATGTTAAATTAGTTATCATAAATGGCTTCAAAACATTCACTAATATTCTTTTTATTATCATCAGATGTATCAAAACAAGAAGGAATATGGAGAGCATGTTTATTAATGTCAGAATAATGATCATTAATTTTATCTCTATCTTGATAAAATCTAATAGGAAATTCATTTATATTAACCTCTATGTTTTCTGGAATAAAATTAATGCAAAGAGGGGATAGATTTCTATCGAAAAAATATTATGATAGAGGTAAAATGAGAATCGGAGGCAATGAATTTGAAAATATGTCTATTTGCATATTCTTGTAAATTTTTTCCATTTCAGATTTCAGATTCGAGATCATTTACTTCGCTAATTGTGCTTTATTGGAGAATGCTATCTGGTTTCGTTGAATTTAGCATTTGATCACCGTGATATAATTCAGAAATTTCTATAGCAGATCGCATCATATTATAATATTTGATTTCTACCTGTGATTTTTGATTTATTGGTTGATTTTCTGAATTTATTTTATGGTGATTTTCTGATTTCAAGACAATTGATTCTTCAATTTCATTGTTTATATCTTCTTGCATTTGATTACCAAAAGTTTCCAAGATTTGTGATTGTGTTTCATAAACATGAGAGAGATTATAATTCTCATCATTAATGCTATAAGAGGCAACTCCATCTTGAGTGGTATGCACCTCCATATTGGAATTCTCAATTATGTTAATAAAGTTTGAAAAATATTGATTAAAGCTTATAATTTTCCCATATGGATTTGGAATGCAAGGAAGAGAACAAACATATTGAAACCAATCCATTAATTCATTGTATAAAGGTTCAACTTTGAATCTTTAACAATTTAATCGAAATATAACAGTAAAATCTATTAAAGTTTCATTTTCAAACCTTCGTAAATTTTCAATTCATCACATACATGTTCATAATCATAACTATCAAAATTATAAAGGAAATTTGTGATAAGTTGATCCCAATTATGAATAGAGGCAACTGTAAGAGATTGACTCTAGCTTATGGCTTTTCCCGAGAATGTAAGAGTAAAAATCTTGCATAAAATATCTTCATTAATATCATGAAAGGTGGAATTTGAAACATTTTGAATAAATTGTAAAGCATGATCAAAAGCAAATGCATTATTCTTATTGTTAAATTTTACCTTTGACAAGTGTCTTACTACTTTCGGTGGAGTATTGGCAGATGCGCATCAATAAATACAACTCCAAATTGGAAGTTTGAGAGGAGTAATTGTGATTAACTAAAAAAATTTAAAATTAAAAAAAAAAATTCCAAAAGACAACAAGTCATCAAGCCCTCCTTCTAGCACCAAAATTATTGATGACCCAAAATGACCATTCAACATTATAAGGCAGAGCAATTAATCGGGAACTTAAAGTAGTTCCTTTTTCATTTGGAATGGTGGTTCCATCTGGTTAAACTAGGTTCAGTTACATTCTCTCTGTCTCTATTGGCTTAAAGTGTGCCCTTTTCTTACCAATAGAGAAGAGACAACATATCAGCACTCTTGCTTAATTCGAGCAAGAGAGTGATCCTTAGCCTGATCTAGGGCTTAGCCAAGATACAACTAAAGTTTTTCCCTTGTATGAGGGGACTTTTAGAAAGTAGAAATTAAAACTAAATTCTAATTTATTCTAAGATGAAAGTTAACTAATCCTATCTCGAATTGGGAAAAGGATAACCCTCTCTCAATTCAAGAGCAGATGAAATAACTAAATAGGGGAAGAGGATTGTTTATATGCTTTAATCCATTATATAATTTTCATCAATTAGAGAAGTAGTTCAAATAATTAATGAAATAGAAACCAAAATGGAAATGTAATTGAACAATAAATAGTTACTGCTCAACATATTCCAATATCAATGAAATCATATCAATTTTAATCCTATTCTGCTCCTCATAGATAGCTCATAAGGAACTTCAATAGCCTAAAACTAATGATAAGACAAAAAATTTCAATATGAAAATTCATTCGCTATTTAGAAAAAAAAATTAAAACCAATTAAAGAAATTCTCGCAATGGAAAATTAACTTACATCTCAAACAATAGTGCATATGAAATGAAAGTTTATTAAATCATACCAAAATATTATTACAAGTGATCCAAGTCTGTAAGCTACCGGATTTACCGATGACCTTTTAATTTTGTGATGTTGTCATAATTTCATTTTAAAAGAGCATAAAAGGACACATGCATTCTGTAAAGAAGGGAAACAATACAACCATCGACAACATAAAACACAAGACGTGATAACGGAGTTCACCCTGTGTGGGCTACATCTCTGGGCCTGGTGTCAAAATGGGGTAGGCCACTTCATAAATTGCTGGAAATGGAAAGATGTACATGGATGATGTTCATACAAGGATGTTCCCTCAACATTAGTTTCTTGTCTCTCCACGAGACGTTCCGCTACAGGAACTCTCACTCACAATGGACCTCCTATCAGCATGACATAATCTCACATGAAACAAAAACAAGATCTCGCACATGCATCAAGCAAGGATCTAGAAATCATAATACATATCACAGCGAAAAGAGGCACACAATAAACTGCATATACCTCAACCCCTGAATATGGCTAAAGAAGCGGCTACTCAATTGTTGAATCTGACTGCACCATCGAATTCGTGGCGTCAAGGGGCATAGAAACGACTATCCATACTTGAGAATCAGACACCGTCACTCCAATATGGAAAATGGCCAAGAAATGGGGAGCTCTGCTGCTTAAATAGATGTCACCATTGAGCTCTTGTTGCCAAGCGGTGTAAAATCAACATAAAGTTTGTCGAAAATGGACTCCGGCAATTTTTTGGCCTTAAGGAATCTTTGATGCCCTCAAGATTCCCTAAGATTATGTTACGCAGGGAATCTCCAAATATGTTGCTTAGATGACCAGTCTGACTTTACCATCGCATTCCCTGCGAAATTCTGGTTAAAATGATTGTACACTTTATATCATTCTAACAAAATGGAATTTTACCTCCCCATGGAATTTTAGGAATCAAAGAATCCTCTCCGCAAAAATTCTCTGCCTTGAAAAGCGTGCCCACACATGGTTTCACCTAGGCCTAGCTCACGGTTCCACACCTGAACTCCACACGAATCTGTCTTCTCCTCCCGGATGCAACTGAGGGCTTAAATATCATTTGTGTGGCGAAGTTAACAAGAACCACTGTTGTAGTTTGTTGGTAGCAAAGGAGAACAATGTGGAGGTGAGTCGGTTTCAAACCTTGCCCACTCCAAAATAGCATGCATTTTAAACCGTTGCATTAAATTTGGTTGACCCTTCGAATTTTTTGTATTATGGTTGGTTGATATAAGGCGCATTTTTTTAAAAAATAACTGTATATGGTTTTGGTTTGAATTAAATTAGTGATTGTTTGTTGTTGGTTTTTGAATGTTGGGTCGACATTTGGTGGTGTGCGGTTATGTTAACCATTACAACAAACTATACCATATACACCATATTCCATTTAAATATTATTTGTTTTATAACCATATTATAACTTTGGTCATATGGTTATTTTATTAACTATTTTAAATATTAAAAATGATTTTTTTAATAAGCATTTTTAATATATATTTTTGTTTTTAATAATGATTTTGTTATATAGTTATAACTATATTGTATGAATTTTATTTTTTTGTGGTATTTTAATATTATTTTTTTGTCTTTTCTGCAGGGATGAGAGCCAATAGTGGAGTGCCATATGTCAATCACTTATGGGCTGCCATGTACGTTGTGGGTCCCACTTTCTGACCGGGATGCCATGTGGCACACTGTGGGCCCCATTTTTTCCTTATCTTATCAAACTTTAAAGAGCCATAAGTTGATCATACGGACTCGGTTTTTAGTGTCATCTACACCACCGGAAAGCTCTCGCCGAGCTCTATGACTTGACATTGGTTCGAGACTATTTTGAACAATTTTAATTTTGAACATCATTAGCCCTCTTGGTCTCCTGAGGGTGTCTAGAGCCACCTGGATCAATCCTCCCCACTTAGGAGCTTTTGGTCCTCCAAATTCATGAACATAATCTGCAGTTTCTTTGTACCTTGTCTGCACCACACGTGTCCTGAAAGGTCACCCTTCATTCCCCTTCACCTTTGTCCTTCGGAACCATAAGCGATGAGTTGACACCTACATCTTCCGCAAAATTGTAGTACAATATTTTACAAATTACATGCTTAACTAATTGACCAATCTATGACCCAAGCATCCCATACTTGCCACGAGTTTATAACACATACTCGGTGGTCAAGTTTACATTAAAATGGAATCAATACCCCAGCTATCAATACAAGGCCAAAAACATCATTGTTGCTTCACAAGTGTGTAGGAATTTATAGGGTAAGTTCCTTAGATCAAAAGCCAAAGGTCACCGCTCACAAACAGATAAAAAATCAGTACACCATTATTATCACGTGGTTAAAACCCTCGAAGAGGGAAACAATCCACAGCTTGAGCCAACGCGGCCACTTCAAGCAATTTATTAATATAAAAAAAATATTACATATGTTTCTCTCATAAACGGTTACTGGAAAAATGACCCTCCATGCTCTTTAAATAGAGATCATGGGCCAATCGGGTGTTAAGCCACGGATCAAGTGTCATTAATACCGAGGAGAGAGTGAACCATCGGATCACTACAAATCGTGACCATCGGATTATAAGTTACAAATGTACATAGTAAAGAAACACACTTTACCTAACTCTACACTAGACTAAGTTATTCTTAACTATTTCCTATGTGTCGGGATATCCTAACATCCCCACTTAATAACAACTTGGGATAGGATTGAAGGATTTAAAAAGGTGACACAAAAGGAGCCTATTTCCTATGTGTCGAAATATCCTAACATCCCCCCTTAAGAACAACTTTAGATATAATTGAAGGATTTACAAAGGTGACATAATAGGAGAAGGAAGGAGGCATTAGAGCCTATCCCCCCTTAATGATAACTTTCTTGAACTCCAAGCATGGATCGAATTTTGGTAAACTTCGCTTCTGTGAGAGCCTTTGTAAAGATATCGGCTACTTGATCATTGGTTAGACAATACTGCACTTCAAGAACACGATCATGAATGAGATTTCTGATGAATTGTATGTGGAGCTCAATGTGTTTCATACGTTGATGTTGAAATGGATCTTTACATAGTTGAATGGCACTTTGATTATCACACCAAAGTGTAGTTGGATGTTGTTGATGAAGACCAAATTCAGACAGGATCTGATGAAGCCACATGGCTTCCTTGTTGGCTTCAACTGCACCACGATACTTTTCTTTTGCTGAAAAAAGAGAGATGGCACTTTGTTTCTTACAAGACCATGTAATAGGTCATGAACAAAGAGTGAATACATTGTTGGCAATGTGATGCAATATGTTGTCCTTGATGGCAACCTACTTGATGAGTTGCTTTTTGATAAGAAACCTGTGTTAAATATGTAACAGAGAAAGGAATTCCAGTAAGTGCCAGAGAAATGAAACAGGAAATATTTCTCAATGTATACGCAGGTTTGATGAAGGCAACCCACGTATGGAGGAAATGTATACGCTACTTTTATGAAGGCAACCCGTGTATACATCCAAAATTAGTATATACGCAGTTTTTATGAGGAGAAGTGTATACATGCAGATAAGTACGATCCAAGTCACGTATGCCTTTTGCGCTCTAAAATTATGATACCAAGGGGCATTACCATGGTATTAGCCCACAATATTGAGCGTTATATTGTCTATTTAATTCCGTCCAAGAATACCATCGAATTTTGTGTGGTTTTGGCTCATGGTATTGATAAAGGCTAAAACTATATAAGGAGAAGAACATCATAGTGCAAGGGTGTGCATGTGTAAGGGTTATTATTGAATACTTCATTCTGAAGTATATCTGCATGGGATGAACTCTGTTTTATTGATAGATCTGAATCTGCGATGCACCCTTGGATATAATGATGGTTCAAGATCTCTAGACCTGAAATGATTATGTTCTTACATGATCTATTTGAAGAGATGATTAGATCTGTGACCTGGCGCAACATAGCTGAAGTGAAGTGAAGAAATCTGGGTAAGTTCTATAGATCTAGTACATTCTGCAAAATTAATATTTTCAGATCTATACACTAGTTCGTCTTGGTAAAAGCGCGTATATACGCGGATTTTTCTCAGAAAAAGCGCGTATGGAAGTCAGGGTTTTCTGAAGCTTATTACATAGATTATCTGTTTATTCCTGTTGTATTTCTGTTGTCTGTCAATGAAGTCTTCATGTAGATCTAGGTTTCCTGAATACTGTACATGCTGCTAAGTTGAATATGAACAAATCTTATCAATGAGTGAGTAAACATGGTTAATGATAACTGACTGTATAAGGGTTCTACATTTATGAAAATATATCTGACTGAAAGCCTCAGATCTGGATCTGAGACTGATCACATTTTCAAAAAACAGTATTCACAGATCCATATGCAGGTTGGTGTGAAGGAAAACGCGTATACACGCGAGTTCAGTGAAGCAAAGTAGCGTATGCATTTTAAGATGTTGAATGTTCAGGTTTAAGTTTGATTTTACATACTGATTCTGAAGTTTGGCTTATTTCTGAGTTCTGGTTATAGTGATCTCACTATTATGATTGAAGTATTGGGTGAAGGTTATTATTATTTCTCGTTTGAAGAGTTGTGTTGAAGCTATTTGATCCAGTGTGAAAATTGATGAAACATGGTCTGCAGTGTTTCTGAGGGTTGAAGCCTTCAGTGTGGAAGTAGAAGCTTCCTGCTAGTAGAAGATGGTGGCTTGATCAGGGGGTTGAAGCTCCCTTCCAGTAGTGACTGGTAAAAGATATTAGGGGGTTGTAGCTCCCTTCTAGTAGTAACTGGAGAATGAGAGAAGGTAGCAGCCTTCTGTAGGTAGATGCCTGCGTACTGATATGAGTATGCATCAGTACAATATTGTAAGAAGTTTTCCATATAATAAATATTGAAGACAGAGATGACAGCAACAGTGGCTTTCTCCCGAATTGGATTTCCACCTTAAATCTTGGTGTTCATGTGTGATGCTCTTGTGATGATTTATTTTTTTGTTACTACACATATGTACTTCTTAACTAACAGATGCATAAACTGACAAGCTGAGTTAAAGATTGTTTCTGAAAGTTTTCTAACAATAAAATCATATCAGTATATGCAAGTTTCTTTTGGTATATACATGTGTATACGCAAGTTGGGTTCATTAAAGTCGTGTATGGAATTCATCAAAGAAAAGTAAATGTTATCAATAAACTCTAAATACTGATTCACCCCCCCCCCTAGTATTTTTCCCAACAATTGGTATCAAGGCATGTTACACAGTAATTTGTCACCGTCCCTACAATCCCCATCTCGCCCATTGGAGGGTCGTTTCTATGACGAATAAGCAGTGTCATGCCTTGCAAATACCATCATTGCATCCCTTTCCATGAGGACAACATTCCTTCTGTTGATCATTTCCTGAGCAGACCCCTAAAAACACCTGTTTTTGCCTTGGCGCTGGTAGCCCGTTATGTACTCGCGCCAATGGGGGAAAATTAACACTGAGCCCATGCCAATTGGCGCTCTGTCCCAGTGTTGCACCCGCGCCACTCTGTTTATGGAAAGTTTTTTAAAAAAGGAGGCGAAGTTTTGATTACAACAACTTCGTGGATGAGTCATTAGGAGTGGTTTCGACTGAATAACCACAACCTTCCTTCTTTGGCCTCTTGTTTCCACCTTATGGGGAACCTCCCAAGGGATAAGGCCTCCCTTCCACTATTGTAGGGATCCCAACCTCCTCCTCTCCTCTATAAATATAGCCTTCATCCATTGATGAAGGGGCTGAATGGTTGAGTCTCCAAGTTCCCAAGAGCCATCAAAGCCTTATGCTGCAAAAGCCTTGATTCATTCCCCTAAGGCCAAATCCAAGCAAGGTGATTATCGTTGATACATCCAAAGAGAGAGGTTTGTCCCATCCCCGACAGGCTTTTTCGAGAGGTGTTCCGCTGGCGACCCTCCGAAGGAGAATTCAGCGTCAAAGCTATGGTTGTATTCTTCTTTTGATTAATTAATGATAAGCGACTATTGGTTATGGTTCCACTCTTTTTCTTGATGATGATCATGAGTTATGTCTTCTCTGACTGACATATATTTGTATGCACTGGATTTTACGCTTGCATTTGTTTTGTTTCTTGCATGTGCAGGTGTTCAATCACGGAGATCGTGAGGATTGTGATTTGCCGGAGCTAAGGAACGGGAGCGCTACTTTCTCTACAAGCGACAGCGTTGGATTCCAGGTAAACCTTCATCGCTAGTTGGTTTATTTGTAGTTAGGAACCTGCACTATAGCGTGAACGATTGTTGCTAGACCCGGTCTGGGCTAGTAGGGATCGCCTCTGTCCAAAGACGGGATTTACCTCCACAAAAAATTGGCGACTCCGCTGGGGATCGTCTAGCTTGTTGTTGTTCTGCTTTGTAAGCTATAGACAGAGCCTGAAGTTAGCCAGATAGCCTTCGAAATGCTCTTGCTCTGCAATTTCGAAGTAGATCAAAGCTGCTTCAGTCAATCTCCGGTTTAGTTTATGAACTAAACACTTGGAGTATTGTCTTGTCTTTTCGGTTCTTTCTCGATTCTGCTTTCTTGATCTGCTCTTTTGGCTGGCTCTTTTTGTGTTTGGCTTTTGGTTCAGCCCCAGAGGATCAGATCTGACCTCTGCTTTTCCGAGTTTTCATCCTTTCATGGTTGGCTTGATTGGCGCGGTTTCCACCCTGACAGTCGCGCAAATTGGCGCAGGTTGCCAGTTCATCACCATGTGGAGATAGTACTCGCGCTGCTGATGAAGATAACGAGACCGCTTCCACCCCTGGTGGAGATAGTACTCGTCGTGCTGTTGCAAATAAAGCTCTGTGGCCTTTCTGATATGTCACACACACTAGAGCACTGATAGGCTCAGTCTTAGGAATCTCAAACTGATGTGAAGGCTCTGCCTCATCATGAACAATCTTGGGAGGAGGCACGGGGGCTCCAAAGAAGTCACGAGAAATGAACTCATTCCATGTGATGCCCTTCAAACCGAGCTGATGTACCACAATGATTTTGATGAGTTCATAATGATAAATGTTGTTATGTTGCTGCTCCGGAGTCTTGTTCTGCATGAGGGTAGTCATCCTCTCTATATTCCGACACATGAATTATGGAATATTCATCAGTCGCACTCTCATGAAATGCATCAAAATTCTGATATGGTATGCATAAAGGCGTGAGTTTCATCAATGGTGCATAAGACTCCTGCAGAAATCGGAATGGAAATACCCTGCTCAACTGCCTCAAATATCCAGGTCTGATGTAAGGCTCATAATATGCTCTATCCAGCTGTTGTCTCTTATTCCACTCCTCACCAATGTTCGGTATCCCAGTCGCCTCAAAAATAGTCTCTAGCGTCAAAATGAAGTTCTTTCCAGCAAGATTTACATGACCATTATGCAAATGTAGGACAAATAGGCGAGCTAACTCATGATGATGCTGAGTTCGGGCAATCATCTCACAATACTGGAAGCATGACTAACACTGAAAACAATCCATTGCAAGCGGACAGGCCTGCAATTGGGTCAAAGAAGTGGGCTCCTCCCTGACATACCTACCACTTTTATGAGATCTCCTCGGCACATTAAGCTCGGTAGATGAATCACTGTCTTGCTCATATCCCTGCTCATATGGTGAATCTATCTCTTACATGGTGCTGAAATGTGTTTGTCAACTGTATGTTTGGTTGGTTAGAAAATGAGCAATTGGTGTATTTTTTATAATGCCAAATGTGTCACATATATATATCAAGGTGCTATAAGAAACATCACAGTGGGAAAAGGACTGTCAAATGAGTTTCAAGTGTGAAGACAGCCACTGTTTGAGGGACTTAGGAATCTGGGGATTTATAAGCAATGGGAATGAGTGATAATAATGGGGGGTAGTTTAGGAACAAGAGTCAATGAAATGGGAATATATAAACGAAATCAAAGACATAAAGGCAGCCTTTGGATCTTGTGGAAACTTAGATTTTTATCAATGAAGGGAAGTGGTAACAAGTGATAGAGTTTGGGAATTCATTGACATGGGAAAAAAGGGTAAAAGAGATATGGGACAGTGGAAATGGGGAAGGGACTGTGATATAATAATATGACAGTGATAGCAGTGACAAAAATGATAACGATAACAAGAGCACAAATGTCTATGGAATGAGAGCTTAAACACCAAAATTTCAAGTTTTTAACCACCTCCTTTCAAACCCTTGGGAGTAGATTGCAATATGGGTATAGGGTTAAGTCTTTCACCATTAAACACTTGAATTCCTTCTCTTTAATACGCATCAAACACACCCTAAAATCAATGAACCAGCTTTGACAAACTTACTTGGAGAAAATCACACTGGAATAAATCGAATTTCTATGGAGCGGATATGAATTTCGTCCTTAGGGTTCTATGCGCCGCGCGCAGACCCAATGCACCGCGGCCTTTGGGTGTGTCGCGCCCTTGGAAATTTCCACTGTGAAAAACTCTTCAACGCATCGCGTCACGCCTAAGCGCTGCGCCTCTGCCCAATGCGCCGTGCGCAAATTAACACACACAGTTGGCCTCTCTCAAACACAGTTTTGCTCTTACACTTTCCAATTCGACTTCTCTCTGATATTTTCTAAATGACACTTGTTGCAAAGGAATAAATAGCTTTGATAAATATCTTGACAAGAGATGGTTTTGATTTTTACTTCTTCTAAACCCATTTTGTAATGTTCTTTTGATTTTGGCACTTTTCATTTAATAAAACTCTGTCTTTTGTTTTTTCACTGACTTTCTGGAATTGAAATGATGAACTTGGTTGATTTCTTGCAGGGATGTTGGCGTTGAAATTTGGCAAAGGAGGACCAGAATCTGCAAGTGAAGAACTTCATGGTGGAAAGATACATCTTATTACAAAAATGAATTCGACAATTTCTTATTCAAAACATAGTTTTGAACAAGAAATGTCCTTGAATATGTTCGATGATAAAATTTTGAACTAAGAACTTATTGGAAACCATCCTCATGGCCTGTGGGCGTGATTTGACATTTCAGAAGACAGAACCCTAGACTCAGAAACTAAAATGACTCTTTTTGACCAAAATAGCATCTATGACTGCAAATGACTTGAAATGAACTTTGATGATTTTGGAGAGATTTTGACCAACCCAGCAGGTACAAACATGAGGGAAACAGGAACACCAAACCCTTCCGTCAGTCAATGGCATGCCCCTAACGGAATGTAGATGAATGAACGGAATGAGACACCTAAACAATGAAATGCAATAAGAGAAATGATCTCTGACGGAGTGCTGTAAAGACCGACTCTAACATTGGCTCCAATGGGGATGGTAGCTCCTTGGAGGTGCCAAGAACGACAGATATTTGGGAGAGTAGACCAGTGCCTTATCCATTAGGCTATGGAGTCCATTTATTTGAAAAAACAACTCAAGACTGATAACTCAATTTATTGACTGAATTTATTTGATTGAAAATTTAACTTAAACTGACTCAACCTTTAAAACAGAAATGACTGAACCAAACCGACTAAACAAACTCAAATGAAAACTGAAATCCTTCTTCAGAATTATAGCCTTCACTTCGGGCCCCAGACTAAAGAAAAGACTACAGTGCACAATTTACAATGAAATTTGAAATACATGATATGTACAATGACAATGATCAGCAGAAAACATCTTAGAAATGGTAGTGCTTGAGCAGCCGGCCATTGACCGGCCCTCCTGGACAGTCTTCACCATTCATCTCTTTCAACAGAAAGGCGTTCTGACCTCGATATGCTGTAATCTTGAATGGACCTTTCCAAAGGTTTTCAAACTTACCATGTTTACCTTTGTCTTCATTCCTAGCGTCCCACTTCAGTACCACTTCCTCCAACTGGAATTTATCCGCCTTCGCTT
This sequence comes from Pinus albicaulis, assembly GCA_034641835.2. Lineage (NCBI taxonomy): Eukaryota > Viridiplantae > Streptophyta > Pinopsida > Pinales > Pinaceae > Pinus > Pinus albicaulis. Next base: position 24,293 of record JAXQQM020082191.1, read on the forward strand.
TCCTTTCATAGATCTTTTTGATTCTTTCCTGCAACTTAAATGTGTTCTGGAATACCTCTTCTCTCATTTGCTGTAAATAAATCATCTGATTAATCCTTCTCTGCATATGGCTTTCTTCACTACTAGCCTCCTGAAGAAGCTTGACCACTGGAACAACAAGTGAAGTAGGAAAGACTGTATCTACTCCATAAACCAATTCGAAAGGAGACATACTAATTGACTTCTTTTGACTTACCCGATCAGCCCATAGCGCATTCACCAGCTTCTTATGCCAACTCTTCTTATTGATGTCCAGCAACTTTTTAATGATATTGACTAGAGACTTATTGGAAGATTCCGCCAAACCATTACCTTGTGGATGATAGGCAGTTGAATGCCCCAAAATTATTTTATACTTTGCACAAAACTCAATCATCTTTCTTGATTTAAAAGCCGCTGCATTATCTGTGATCAATTTACTCGGGCAACCAAAACGAGACAAAATGTTGTTCTCAAGGAAAGAAATAATTACCGAATCGGTGGCTTGTCTTGTGGGCACTGCTTCGATCCATTTCGTAAAGTAATCGGTGGCTGTTAGAATCCATCTATGTTGTCCTGAGGAAGGAGGATGGATTTCCCCAATGAAATCCAAACCCCACTGCTGGAAAGGGGCGCTTACCTCGATAGGCTTGAGTGGCAATGGCTGTAATTTCTGTCTTCCTTCGAAAATCTGGCACTCATGGTAGCCTTTGACTGTTTTATAGACATCAGCAAACAATGTCGGCCAATAGTACCCAGCTCTCAAAATCTTATTGGCAGTTGTCTTCCAAAAATGATGACCGCCGCAATCACCTTTGTGGAAATCCTCCATTACCTTCTTCGCTTCTTCCTCCACCAAAAAATTCAATAACACACCACCTGGATCCTTCCAATAAAGTGAAGAATTCAAAATAAAAAATTTTGCAGCCTTTAGTTTCAAAGTCCTACCTTTATTTCTAGTCATGCCGGGTGGTGATGACAAATTTTGAAGAACATAGATGATATCTGAATACCATGGGGAATCAAAAAACATTTCCGATACCTGAAGTGGCGAATTCTCCTCATCTTCATCAGATATAGCAGCAATCAGATTTATGTCTAATGCGTGCAAATTGGATTCATCCATAAGCTTCGCCAGCCCCTGTCCCTTGATAAGTTTCGTGGGCCTTATTTCCACATCATATTCCAGCAAAGCTGCGATCCACTTACCACGTCTTCCTTCCGGATTAGTCTGTACTAAAACATCTTTCACGACAGCATTAGGAACATACGCTAAAATATGGGAATGCAAAATGTATACCTGGAAATCTTTCAATGCCTTTACTAGTGCCAGAGCTTGTTTCTCAATGATGTTGTATTTCAGGGCTGCGTCTCTAATAGTTCAACTGAAAAACACTATGGGCTTCTCATGTCCATCTCTTTTCTGCATTAACACAGTTGCCATGGTATGTTCTGAAGCAAAGGAAAACAAAATAAAGTCTTGGGTGTAATCCGGGCTGATTAACACCGGAGCTGAAGATAGTGCCAACTTCACCAAATTAAAGGACTTTACCGCATCTTCAGTCCACTTCACTTGGCTGTCATTTTTCATCATATTTGTTATTTTTGTCAAATGCTCAGCAAGGTTAGGGGCAAAATGACGCAAAAATTTCATTTTACCATTAAAAGACTGAATCTCTTTCTTGCTCCTAGGAGGGTCAATTTTTTGAATTGCTTCAACACGTGCGGGATCAATACGAATACCATCTTTGGAAATAATGTGACCAAGTAATTTACCTTCATCCATGGCGAATAAGCTCTTCTTAGGATTAAGCGAGACACCATATTTTCTACACTTCTGAAAAACAACTTTCAAGTGATACATATGCTCTTCATCTGAATTGGAAAACACCGTCAAATCATCAAGGTATATGACAAGGAAAACCTCTTTTTCATTCGCAAAAGCCATGTCCATCGCCCGCTGGAAAGTTGCACCAGCATTCTTCAAACCAAATGGTATCTTGGCATAGTGAAATGTCCCCCACGGAGTGGTGAACGCTGTTTTGTCACGATCGTCCTCATGCACCAAAATTTGGTTATATCCAGAATAATCGTCGAGTATTGACATCCGAGATGCACCCACTACTCGCTGCAATATATGATCCATCTTAGGCAATTGATAATTTCCCTTCAATGACACCTTGTTCAGATTTCGGAAATCAATACACAATCTAATCTCACCTGTCTTTTTCTGCACTGGCACTAAATTGGAGATCCAATCAGAAAATCTGATAGGAACAATGATTCCTGCTTTGTACAACCTTTTTACCTCCTTCTCAATCGATGGCAACAATTTTGGATTGATTCTTCTTAGCTTTTGTCTGAAAGGCTTCTGATTAGGCTTAATTGGGATAGTATGCTGGATTATACTAGTGTCATACGTCTTTAAATCTGATTAATCCCAAGCGAAAGCATCAGCAAATGAAGACAACAAACTCACATATTCAGCTCTTACCTCCGGTGACAATGATTTGGATAACTTTACCATTTTGGGTTTTTCAGCTGTCCCAATATTTACATCCTCTACTCCTTTTTCAGTCGGTCGTAAATTTGGTTTCTTGGCCACATCATCCTGATCGAAGAGTTCTTATAAAGGTATCAAACCTTTAGGAATAATGTTATCTTTCAGCTGTAACACTTCCATTTGATTAACTTGAACATCATCACCATCATCAAATTCTACATCAATTGAGGTATCTTTGAACTTACCTTTACTTTGCAGAAAATCATTAATCTCATCATCATCTTGGAAAACTTGCCAACATCTTTGATTATCCGGGACGGTAGGACGATGCTTCACATGGATTTCGAACTTATTACTTGAATTCATTGGGATCTTCAAGTTACTTGCTGCTTTGGCAAGCGCATCTGCAATTCCATTTTGGATGCGAGGAATACAAGTCAAGGTATAATCTGAAAACTGCTTCAAAATATCAAGGACAGTGTTCCGGTAAGCCCGCATCCGGGGATGTTTCGTTTGATATTCACCCTTTACCTGCTTAATCACCAATTCGGAGTCGCCATAGACCGCAATTCTCTTAGCATTCAGCTTTCTAAGAATATTTAGGCCAGAAATCAGAGCTTCATACTCAGCCTCATTGTTCGAACAATCAAATGCCAACTTGTAAGAACATACCCGTACATTGCTCGGTACCTTATTAGGAGTGGAAAAAGGACTGCGTACCCAAATACCAATCCCAGCACCATCATTTCCCATTGCACCATCAAAATCCATGGTCCATATACCCTCTTCATCATCCTCTAAGTGTTGAAATTGTGCTAGCTCTGTTTTTTCTGCTTGCTGTCCACTATCTTTAGTTGATTGCTCAACTGTGCTTTCCGGTAGCTACCTTTATTTCTGCAAAACTTCTCTGAAATTCTCGGTAATCTTTGGGATATCTTCTGCTTGAACCAACTGACTATCTACATCATTAAAACTATCGGCAAACAAAACAAAAGACTGTAGATCTGTATGTACATAATTAATAGGATGATTAACTGGTTTCTCCTTGGTTGTAATCATATACTTCATTTTTTGTTCCCGGTACAACTTTCTCATTTGGCCAAACACAGGAATCGTCACATAGGAGAAATCTAATTGTAATGTCCCTTTCAACTTTTCTCCCCAAGATCTAGAAATAAACATACCAAATCTCGGAGGAATGTCTGCTACAACAACATCCATCAAAACATTCTTTGTAGGAATCTGATACAAACTTACAACCAAGTCTTTAATGAGCCCAATACATCTCACCCTGCTAGAATCAAATGAATAAAGATCATGGTACTTTCTAGTAATATCTAAACCCAACTTCTCCATGATTTCTTTTGGCATAAGGTTATGGGAAGCACCAGAATCGAACATGGCATTATGCAATACAAACTCATGCAATCGAAGACTAATATAAAAAGGAGGCACTTCGCTGTCCGGAGACTCACCATCTAAAGCTGGTCTAAATATCAGTTCCGGTTGATCATCTTCAATATTCACCATATCAGACATGGGATCGAAATTCAAAATTCTAGAAAATTGACCTTTATAAGTGTTGTTCCTCATTAATTCAGTCAAGGGGATGGATACCTTCAATTTTGAAATTTCATTATCCAAACTAAAAGCTGAAGTCTTTTCGATCTCTTTGGCTGGAACCTCTTTCTTTTCAACCTTCTCTCTCGATATAATCAGTTGATTTTATTTTTTCGCTGATGATGACTTAGTGGCAGCAGGATCAACTACCTCTTTTGCTTTCTTTTGTGCAACAGGTGAATCATTTTTAGGCACTGAAACTTCCTTCCTCTTCTGAATTGGATTGACTGGTACATCTCTATTTCTAAGAGAATATTGCTTCTGCTGAGCTGACAATGCATTCATATATCCTCTCTGATACTCATCCAACTCCTCCTCAAGAGCTGCATCATTAGCGAGGATAAAATCCTCATCTCTTTGTACCGTTGAACATTCTGCATACTCTTCATCTTCGGTGATATAAATGGGAAAATAATCAAGAGTAAAGAAGTGATTTTCCTCCCCCACTACATCATTTTCATCATTTGAATCCTGACCAACAAAATTCTGCTGAAGAGGTGTCTTTACTTGCTGCTGGATTGTTGTTTCTTGTGCTCGATGTTCTCGTTGCTTAATCCTGAATTGGGGCTGCTGCTAACCACGGAAGTTAGGATTCCAAACTTGTGGTTCGAGCTTGTCAAGAGTGAGCCTTTCGAACATCTTTCCCATTTTGTGAAGTATCTGATCTGTAGATGTAGAAGCTTCTTCCTTTATCACAACTTTCTTCTCGGCTTTCAGTCTAGCTCTCTTATCGTTCAAGTTTGCCTCAACACTCACGGCAATCTTCTGCATGTCCTCTAAAGTAGGTGGATCTCTATCTCGAATGAATAGGCCATCTCCGGATCAAAACCATCCAGGAATTTTAACAAAGCTGACTTCTTAGAAGGCCTCAAGTCATCAGGAATTGCATTATAAACCACATTAAAAGCTTAAGGCAGAGCACCAGCAAATCAATGAATTCTACCTCAATTACTCATTTGTTTAATTCAGAAGCATAGAGAAGGGAAATGGCATACATATAACATTAATGAAACTTAAAATAACATGAGAAGAAACATCATCAAAACTCATAAGCCACAAGGATCCCAACAAGTGCTGCAAAACTCTGGTCTTTCCTTTGCCAAAAACTGAAAGTGGATGTACAATGAGGTGCCAAACTTTTCCCAAGTATCCAACCCTGAAAATGTCTCAGAAAATACAATATATAGACCATCCTAACTCCTTCCCATGCCTCTAGGGGTCGATCTCATGCTTCTAGGAGCTGTTTCAACCAATTCTAAACATGGAGCTAAAATCTAGGCAACCAAACAACTTGCCTCTATATGCTAGGAAACTGATCCATTCACTCAATTTTCACCTTTTAGTGAATGAATCCTCTAGAGCAAGTAAAAACATGCCAAATTTACATCATAGTCCTCAAATTACATCATGGTAGGTCAATCATCACATTAAAAAGTAAAACTAGTCAAAACTGGGCGAATTTCTGAGCTGAAGAGTGAAAATGAGGCAAAATTTCTCTATGCGCCGCGCTCAAAAACTCAATGCGTCACGCCACTTTGGAGGTGATTTTGAGGCACTTCCCGAAGTTTAAATTGAGCTCATGATAGCTCGTTGGAAAGCCCTGGATGTATGCTATCCAACCCAAGTGAAAATTTTTAATTTGGATGTCATTTGACCCTCCAAAACGGCAATCTCCCAAGACTGGTTCCTGCTGGTGCAAAAAGTGGCAGAAAGGCCATTTTTGGAGTGTTTTTAGCCCTATAGGCAGCCCAGAATTTGATGAAATGCTTCGGCCATTCCTGAACATACGTAATTTATCATGAAAAACCCAAAAATGCAAATTTTTCCTCCTGAAGATGTGCCAAACGTAAGCGCGCGTCGGGTGGCGCGACGCGTCAGGCGGAAAAACCTGTTTTGCAACCAAAAAATTTCAAAATGACAAAATCTTCTCCAAATTTGCTGAAATTTGCAGTGAAGGTCTCCCATCATGTCTCATGCTCATCCAAGGAAGCTTCGGCCAAGATTCGGATTGGATCCGGCCTTTTCCGACGTTTCAGTGCTTTTCTCAGCCTTGCCTTCAGGATCTTCATTTTTGCTCTGCAAACGTGTGTGTGGGCCCAATAGTGGTTTTTCATATGTCTGAGCATGTATTTGTCCCTATTGGCCTTCTCCAAGAGCTTCTCCAGATGAATGTTGACATGCGTAAGGCAGGTCTCTCGCTCAAATGGTGTCACGTCACTTGGTCTCTTCCGAGCCAATGCACGGTCTTCACGAATTTGCCGCAACTCTATAAGTGTGTGTTGATCCTCCAGTTGTTTATTACGCTGCTCCAAGTAATCTATAACCCACTGATATCTCTACAACTTCACAGTCAAAGTATCAATCTCAGCCTTTTGTTCCTGGATGATCTCTTTCAGCTTTGAGCTAGGAGAGCTCGCATCAACATCGATCAAAGTAAAATCAATATCTTGGCCTCCCGAGGGGCCCTCATCGTGCATAGGCTTCTTGCCTCTGTCCTGTACCTGTGCTGATGTAGAAGGCGAGACCCCTTCCACGCCATGTGGAGATAGTACTCGCGCTGCTGATGAAGATAACGAGACCCCTTCCACCCCTGGTGGAGATAGTACTCGTCGTGCTGCTGCAAATAAAGCTCTGTGGCCTCCCTGATATGTCACACACACTGGAGCACTGATAGGCTTAGTCTTAGGAATCTCAAACTGATGCGAAGGCTCTACCTCATCATGAACAATGTCGGGAGGAGGCACGGGGGCTGCAAAGAAGTCACGAGAAATGAACTCATCCCATGTGATGCCCTGCAAACCGAGCTGATGTACCACAATGATTTTGATGAGCGCATAATGATAAATGTTGTTATGTTGCTGCTCCGGAGTCTTCTTCTGCACGAGGGTAGTCATCCGCTCTATATTCCCACACATGAATTATGGAATATTCATCAGTCACACTCTCGTGAAATGCATCAAAAGTCTGATATGGTATGCATAAAGGCGTGAGTTTCATCAATGGTGCATAAGACTCCTACAGAAATCGGAATGGAAATACCCTGCTCAACTACCTCAAATATCCATGTCTGATGTAAGGCTCATAATATGCTCTATCCAGCTGCTGTCTCTTATTCCACTCCTCACCAATGTTCGGTATCCCAGTCGCCTCAGAAATTGTCTCTGGTGTCAAAATGAAGTTCATTCCAACAAGATTTACATGACCATTATGAAAATGTAGGACAAATAGGCGAGCTAACTCATGATGATGCTGAGTTCGGGAAATCATATCACAATACTGGAAGCATGACTAACGCTGAAAACAATCCATTGCAAGCGGACAGGCCTGCAATTGGGTCAAAGAAGTGGGCTCCTCCCTGACATGCCTGCCACTTTTATGAGATCTCCTCGGCACATTAAGCTCGGTAGATGAATCACTGTCTTGCTCATATCCCTGCTCATATGGTGAATCTGTCTCTTACATGGTGCTGAAATGTGTTTGTCAACTGTATGTTTGGTTGGTTAGAAAATGAGAAATTGGTGTATTTGTTTTAATGCCAAATGTGTCACATATATATCAAGGTGCTATAAGAAACATCACAGTGGGAAAAGGACTGTCAAATGAGTTTCAAGTGTGAAGACAGCCACTGTTTGAGGGACTTGGGAATCTGGGGATTTATAAGCAATGGGAATGAGTGATAATAATGGGGGGTAGTTTAGGAACAAGAGTCAATGAAATGGGAATATATAAACGAAATCAAAGACATAAAGGTAGCCTTTGGATCTTGTGGAAACTTAGATTTTTATCAATGAAGGGAAGTGGTAACAAGTGATAGGGTTTGGGAATTCATTGACATGGGAACAAAGGGTAAAAGAGATATGGGATAGTGGAAATGGGGAAGGGACTGTGATATAATAATATGACAGTGATAGCAGTGAAAAAAATGATAACGATAACAAGAGCACAAATGTCTATGGAATGAGAGCTTAAACACCAAAATTTCAAGTTTTTAACCACCTCCTTTCAAACCCTTGGGAGCAAATTGCAATATGGGCATAGGGTTAAGTATTTCACCATTAAACACTTGAATTCCTTCTCTTCAATACGCATCAAACACACCCTAAAATCAATGAACCGGCTTTGACAAACTTACTTGGAGAAAATCGCACTGGAACAAATCGAATTTTTGTGGAGCGGATATGAATTTCGGCCTGAGGGCTCTATGCGCCGCGCGCAGACCTAATGCGCCGCGGCCTTTGGGTGCGCCGCGCCCTTGGAAATTTCCACTGTGAAAAACTCTTCAACGCATCACGTTGCGCCTAAGCGCTGCGCCTCTGCCCAATGCACCGCACGCAAATTAACACACACAGTCGGCCTCTCTCAAACACAGTTTTGCTCTTGCACTTTCCAATTCGACTTCTCTCTGAGATTTTCTGAATGACACTTGTTGCAAAGGAATAAATAGCTTTGAGAAATATCTTGACAAGAGATGGTTTTGATTTTTACTTCTTCTAAACCCATTTTGTAATGTTCTTTTGATTTTTACACTTTTCATTTAATAAAACTCTGTCTTTTGTTTTTTCACTGACTTTCTGGACTTGAAATGATGAACTTGGTTGATTTCTTGTAGGGATGTTGGCGTTGAACTTTGGCAAAGGAGGACCAGAATCTACAAGTGTAGAACTTCATGGTGGAAAGATACATCTTATTACAAAAATGAATTCGACAATTTCTTATTCAAAACAGAGTTTTGGACAAGAAATGTCCTCGAATATGTTTGATGATAAAATTTTGAACTAAGAACTTATTGGAAACCACCCTCATGGCCTGCGGGCGTGATTTGACATTTCAGAAGACCGAACCCTAGACTCAGAAACTAAAATGACTCTTTTTGACCAAAATAGCATCTATGACTGCAAATGACTTGAAATGAACTTTGATGATTTTGGAGAAATTTTGACCAACCCAGCAGTTACAAACATGAGGGAAACAGGAACACCAAACCCTTCCGTCAGTCAATGGCATGCCCCTAACGGAATGCAGATGAATGAACGGAATGAGACACCTAAACAATGAAATGCAATAAGAGAAATGATCTCTGACGGAGGGCTGTAAAGACCGACTCTAACATTGGCTCCAATGGGGATGGTAGCTCCTTGGAGGTGCCAAGAACGGCAGATCTTTGGGAGAGCAGACCAGTGCCTTATCCATTGGGCTATGGAGTCCATTATTTGACAAAACAACTCAAGACTGTTGACTGAATTTATTTGACTGAAACTTTAACTTAAACTGACTCAACTCTTAAAACAGAAATGACTGAAACAAACCGACTAAACAGACTCAAATCAAAACTGAAATCCTTCTTCAGAATTATAGCCTTCACTTCGGGCCCCAGACTGAAGAAAAGACTACAGTGCACACTTACAATGAAATTGAAATACATGATATGTACAATGACAATGTGATCAGTAGAAAACAACTTAAAAATGGTAGTGCTTGAGCAGCCGACCATTGATCGGCCCTCCTGGACAGTCTTCACCGTTCTTCTCCTTCAACAGAAAGGCGTTCTGACCTCGATATGCTGCAATCTTGAATGGACCTTTCCAGAGATTGTCAAACTTACCGTGTTTACCTTTGTCTTCATTCCTAGCGTCCCACTTCAGTACCACCTCTTCCAAATGGAATTTATCTGCCTTCGCTTTCCTGTCATAGATCTTTTTGATTCTTTCCTGCAACTTGAATGTATTCTAGAAGACCTCTTCTCTCGTTTGCTGCAAATGAATCATTTGATTTATCCTTCTCTGCATATGGATTTCTTCACTACCAGCCTCCTGAAGAAGCTTGACCACCGGAACAACAAGTGAAGTAGGAAATATTGTATCTACTCCATAAACCAACTCGAAAGGAGACATACCGATGGACTTCTTTTGACTTACCTGATCAGCCCATAGCGCATTCACCAGCTTCTTATGCCAACTCTTCTTATTGATGTCCAGCAAATTTTTAATGATATTGACTAGAGACTTATTGGAAGATTCCACCAAACCATTTCCTTGCGGATGATAGGCGGTCGAATGCCCCAAAATGATTTTATACTTCGCACAAAACTCAATCATCTTTCTTGATTTAAAAGCCGCTGCATTATCTGTGATCAATTTACTCGGGAAACCAAAACGGGACAAAATGTTGTTCTCAAGGAAAGAAATAATTACCGAATCGGTGGCTTGTCTTGTAGGAACTGCTTCGATCCATTTCGTAAAGTAATCGGTGGCTGTTAGAATCCATCTATGCTGTCCTGAGGAAGGAGGATGGATTTCCCCAATGAAATCCAAACCCCATTGCTGGAAAGGGGCGCTTACCTCAATAGGCTTGAGTGGAAATGGCTGTAATTTCTGTCTTCCTTCGAAAATCTGGCACTCATGGCAGCCTTTGACTGTTTTATAGACATCAGCAAACAATGTCGGCCAATAGTACCCAGCTCTCAAAATCTTATTGGCAGTTGTCTTCCAAAAATGATGACCGCTGCAATCACCTTTGTGGAAATCCTCCATTACCTTCTTCGCTTCTTCCTCCACCAAAAAATTCAATAACACACCACCTGGATCCTTCCAATAAAGTGCAGAATTCAAAATACAAAATTTTGCAGCCTTTAGTTTCAAAGTCCTACCTTTATTTCTAGTCATGTCGGGTGGTGATGACAAATTTTGAAGAACATAGATGATATCTGAATACCATGGGGAATCAACAAACATTTCCGATACCTGAAGTGGTGAATTCTCCTCATCTTCATCATACATAGTAGCAATCAGATTTATGTCTAATGCGTGCAAATTGGATTCAGTCATAAGCTTCGCCAGCCCCTGTCCCTTGATAAGTTTCGTGGGCCTTATTTCCACATCATATTCCAGCAAAGCTGCGATCCACTCACCACGTCTTCCTTCCGGATCAGTCTGTACTAAAACATCTTTCACGGCAGCGTTAGGAACATAAGCTAAAATATGGGAATGCAAAATGTATACCCAGAAATCTTTCAATGCCTTTACCAGTGCCAGAGCTTGTTTCTCAATGATGTTGTATTTCAGGGCTGCGTCTCTAATAGTTAGACTAAAAAACACTATGGGTTTCTCATGTCCATCTCTTTTCTGTATTAACACAGCTGCCATGGTATGTTCTGAAGCAAAGGAAAACAAAATAAAGTCTTGGTTGTAATCCGAGCTGATTAACACCGAAGTTGAAGATAGTGCCAACTTCACCAAATTAAAGGACTTTACCGCATCTTCAGTCCACTTCACTTGGTTGTCCTTTTTCAACATATTTGTTATTTCTCTCAAATGCTCAGCAAGGTTAGGGACAAAACGACGCAAAAAGTTCATTTTAACATTAAAAGACTAAATCTCTTTCTTGTTCCTAGGAGGGTCAATTCGCTGAATTGCTTCAACACGTGCGGGATCAATACGAATACCATCTTTGGAAATAATGTGACCAAGTAATTTACCTTCAGCCATGGTGAATAAGCTCTTCTTAGGATTAAGCGAGACACCATATTTTCTACACTTCTGAAAAACAACTTTCAAGTGATACATATGCTCTTCATCTAAATTGGAAAACACCGTCAAATCATCAAGGTATATAACAAGGAAAACATCTTTTTCATTCGCAAAAGCCATGTCCATCGCCCGCTGGAAAGTTTCACCAGCATTCTTCAAACCAAATGGCATCTTGGCATAGTGAAATGTCCCCCACGGAGTGGTGAAGGCTGTTTTGTCACGGTCGTCCTCATGGACCAAGATTTGGTTATATCCAGAATACCCATCGAGTAGTGACATCCGAGATGCACCCACTACTCGCTGCAATATATGATCCATCTTAGGCAATGGATAATTGTCCTTCAATGACACCTTGTTCAAATTTCAAAAATCAATACACAACCGGATCTCACCTGTCTTTTTCTGCACTGGCACTAAATTGGAAATCCAATCAGAAAATCTGATGGGAACAATGATTCCTGCTTTGTACAACCTATTTACCTCCTTCTTAATCGATGGCAACAATTTCAGATTGATTCTTCTTAGCTTTTGTCTGAAAGGCTTCTGATTAGGCTTAATAGGGATAGTATGCTGGATGATATTAGTGTCATACATCTTTAAATCTGAGTAATCCCAAGCGAAAGCATCAGCAAATGAAGACAAAAAACTCGCATATTAAGCTCTTACCTCCGGTGACAATGATTTCGATAACTTCACCATTTTGGGGTGTTCGGGTGTCCCAATATTTACATCCTCTACTCCTTTTTCAGTCGGTCTTAAAGTTGGTTTCTTGGCCACATCATCCTGATCGAAGAGTTCTTCTAAAGGTATCAAACCTTTAGGAATAATTTTATCTTTTAGCTGTAACACTTCCATTTTATTTACTTGAACATCATCACCATTATCATATTCCACATCGATTGAGGTATCTTTGAACTTACCTTTACTTTGCAGAAAATCATTAATCTCATCATCATCTTGGAAAACTTGCCAACATCTTTGATTATCCGGGACGGTAGGACGGTGCTTCACATGGATTTTGAACTTATTACTTGAATTCATTGGGATCTTCAAGTTACTTGCTACCTTATCAAGTGCATCTGCAATTCCATTTTGAATGCGAGGAATACAAGTCAAGGTATAATCTGAAAACTGCTTCAAAATATCAAGGACAGCGTTCCGGTAAGCCCGCATCCGGGGATGTTTCGTTTGATATTCACCCTTTACCTGCTTAATCACCAATTCGGAGTCACCATAGACTGCAATTCTCTTAGCATTCAGCTTTCTAAGAATCTTTAGGCCAGCAATCAGAGCTTCATACTCAGCCTTATTGTTTGAACAATCAAATGCTAATTTGTAAGAACATACTCGTACATTTCTCGGTACCTTGTTAGGAGCGGCAAAAGGACTGTGTACCCAAATACCAATTCCAGCACCATCATTTCCCACTGCACCATCGAAATCCATGGTCCATAGACCCTCTTCATCATCCTCTAAGTGCTGAAATTGTGCTAGCTCTGTTTTTTCTGCTTGTTGTCCACTATCTTTAGCTGATTGCTCAACTGTGCTTTCCAGTTTTTGCCTTTCTTTCTGCAAAACTTCTCTGAAATTCTCGGTAATCTCTGGAATATCTTCTGCTTGAACTAACTGACTATCTACATCATTGAAACTATCGGCAAACAAAACAAAAGACTCTAAATCTGTATGTACATAATTAATCGGATGACTGACCAGTTTCTCCTTGGTTGTAATCATATACTTCATTTTTTGTTCCCGGTACAACTTTCTCATTTGGCCAAACATGGGAATCGTCGCATAGGAGAAATCTAATTGTAATGTCCCTTTCAATTTTTCTCCCCAAGATCTGGAAAGCAACATACCAAATCTCGGAGGAATGTCTGCTACAACAACGTCCATCAAAACATTCTTTGTAGGAATCTGATCCAAACTTACAACCAAGTCTTTAATGAGCCCAATACATCTCACTCTACTAGAATCAAATGAATAAAGATCGTGGTACTTCCTGGTAATGTCTAAACCCAACTTCTCCATGATTTCTTTCGGCATAAGGTTATGGGAAGCACCGGAGTCGAACATGGCATTATGCAACACAAACTCATGCAATCGAAGACTAATATAAAAAGGAGGCACTTCGCTGTCCGGAGACTCACCATCTAAAGCTGGTCCAAATATCAGTTCCGGTTGATCATCTTCAATATTCACCATGTCAGACAAGGGATCGAAATTCAAAATTCTAGAAACTTGACCTTTATAAGTGTTGTTCCTCATTAATTCAGTCAAGGGGATGGATACCTTCAATTTTGAAATTTCATTCTCCAAACTAAAAGCTGAAGTCTTTTTCATTCTCTTTGGCTGGAACCTCTTTCTTTTCAACCTTCTCTCTCGATGTAATCGGCTGATTTGATTTTTCTGTTGATGATGACTTAGTGGCAGCAGGATCAACTACCTCTTTGGCTTTCTTTTGTGCAACAGGTGAATCATTTTTAGGCGTTGAAACTTCCTTCCTCTTCTGAATTGGATTGACTGGTACATCTCTATTTCTAAGAGAATATTGCTTCTGTTGAGCTGACAATGCATTCATATATCTTCTCTGATACTCATCCGACTCCTCCTCAAGAGCTGCATCATTAGCGAGGATAAAATCCTCATCTCTTTGTACCGTTGAACATTCTGCATACTCTTCATCTTCGGTGATATAAATGGGAAAATCATCAGGAGTAAAGAAGTGATTTTCCTCCCCCAATACATCATTTTCATCATCTGAATCCTGACCAACAAAATTCTGTTGAAGAGGTGTCTTTACTTGCTGCTGGACTGTTGTTTCTTGTGCTTGCTGTTCTCGTTGCTTAATCCTGAATTGGGGCTGCTGCTGAACACGGAAGTTAGGATTCTGAACTTGTGGTTTGGGCTTATCAAGAGTGAGCCTTTCTAACATCTTTCCCATTTCGCGAAGTATATGATCTGTAGATGTAGAAGCTTCTTCCTTTATCACAACTTTCTTCTCAACTTTCAGTCTAGCTCTCTTATCATTCAAGTTTTCCTCAACACTCACGGCAATCTTCTGCATGTCCTCTAAAGTAGGCGGATCTCTATCTCGTAATGAATAGGCCATCTCCGGATCAAAACCATCCGGGAATTTTAACAAAGCTAACTTCTTAGAAGGCCTCAAGTCATCAGGAATTGCATTATAAACCGCATTAAATTTGATAATATAGTCTTGGACGGACTCACCAGGATTGCGCTTGATCTTAGTATACGCAGAAGTGATTTGCAGCGGATCTTTCTTCATCTCCCACCGATCTAGAAACTGTCTCTGAATCTCTTCTAATGTATTAACACTTCTGGGCTGTAAAGCTCTGAACCATTTACGTACCTCACCTCCAAAAGTTTGGACAAACAATCTCATAGAGACATTCTCTTCATCAATTTCATGCAGGTCCAAAAATTTTGTCATTCTATCAATATGCTGTTGAGCGGGCACACTTTGAGGAGTACCATCAAACAAAGGAATTTTACTTTGATAATCAACGGGCATAGGATCCAAGTTTGCTAGCAAAACAAGAGGTGCAAATCTAGCAGCCATGGCTCTTGGTGGATTTATGACCTGTCTTGGAGAAACGGGTGGAGTAGGAGTAGTAGGT
The DNA here is from genome assembly GCA_034641835.2 of Pinus albicaulis. Classification (NCBI taxonomy): domain Eukaryota; kingdom Viridiplantae; phylum Streptophyta; class Pinopsida; order Pinales; family Pinaceae; genus Pinus; species Pinus albicaulis. Next base: position 39,601 of record JAXQQM020082191.1, read on the forward strand.
GTGCGAGTTGTATGTGGTGGAGAAGGAGGAGGAACTACTGCTGATTGCTGATCAGATATCAATTGTTGCACTGGAATGGTAGGAATAAAAGAAGGCTCAGCGTGAACTTGTGAATTAGATGTAACTACTGATGGACCAAGAGTTTCAGAAGCAGATTCAATAAACTCAGGAATATTCGTTGCCACAATAGAGTTCTGAAGGTTCAGAATGTAATTATCAATAGATCTATTAGCTTTTTCAACCTCAAGGTACTTGATGAACTCGGGATTTATGACGGTAGAACCAATAGCACTTTCAAACTTAGTTTCAAACAAGGACAACTCGAACTGATCATCAAACTCAATATCTTCAAGGTGTTAGAGTCAGCCTTTGCAGCCTTCCTCCAGTGATCAAACATGCTCTTTCAAAGTGATTTTAAGGTTTCAAGGTCAAATTTTGTCATTTCAATGAGTCTTCAAGCAAAATTTGGTCACTAGGCATTAGGTCTAGGGTTTGTTTTCACTCTTTTCAAATTTGTCCAAATGTCGGTCCATGTCACCATTCAGCTGAGTGTACCATCATTCAGAGGGTTTTCATCATCATGTCAAGTTCCATTGAGTCATTTTACACCTTGTTCATGCTTCAGTTGTGCCTTGGTAAGGTCCATTTCCCTCTCCTAGGGTTTTGGAGGTAATTTCTCTTGGACGGTCAAATCATCGGAAAAACTTGTATCCTGATGTTCACACACCTTCCCCTATCCTTAATATACCTTATTAAACACTTCCCATCACTAAGATCCCTAAAATTCCTCATTTCTGCACAAACCCTAGTTTCTAGCCACAACTTGGCAATTTTCTAGGCTAGGCCTGTGTTTTGCCCTTTTGGACCCCTTCCCCTCACTCAATCTCTGCGATTCCACTTTCCCCTGCTTCCTAACATCCCTCCCTACTTCCCAAAATTTCCCCAAGAATTTAGAATCCCCTTATCCCCTTCATTTCGCTTCATTTCGACAAAATTCCTTGTTTCACACATCGGGATAAGTTTCACTCAAAAGATGTTTCAGAGCAATAAAGGATGAATTTTGGAAAACTGAGAGAGATTTTTGTCCACAACATTCCAAGGAAGAAAAACCTCCTTTACTTTTTACACAGGTGTCATGGTTTTAGAGAAATGTCAAAAATACCGTTGCCTCAAGGGAATTGATGCACCTGCTAGAAGTAGTGTTGGGATATTTGAGTTTTGACAGGGTAAATGAGCTCCAAATTGGGAAATTCCACTTGGGTTGGATACCAAACATCCAGGGCTTTCCAACGAGCTATCATGAGCTCAATTTGGATTCCCAGAAGTGCCTCAAAATCAGGTTGAAAGGCGCACGACCCACTTAGCTCAGGGGCGCGACCCACTTAAATTTTTGGCTGAATTTTCAACTTCCAGCTCAGATTTTCGGCCAGTTTGGACCAGTTTTGCTTGTGGATGAAATTTTTGGGTTTTCATGATGTAAATTGATGGTTGGAATGTAACTTTGGCTCATTTTACCTATTCTATAATATTCACTCTCAAAAAAGTGAAAATCATGTAAATGAATCAGTTTCCACCCTTTTAGAGGCAAGTTGTTTAGATGCCTAGATTCTAGTTCCTTGTTTAGAATTTGTTGAAACTGATCCCTGAAGAAGGAATTCGACCCCTAGAGGCATGGGAAGGGGTTAGAGTGATCTATATGATGTAATTTCTCAATCATTTTGAGAGGTTGGAGAGGTTGGACTCTTGGGAGACTTTTGGCACCATTGTACATATTTTTCATATTTTGGCTAAGGAAAGATCAGAGGTTTTGCGGCACTTGTTGGGATCCTTGTGGTGTTTTGTTCTTGATGGTGTTTTCTCTCTATTTACTGTAAGTTCTTCATGTTTAATGTATGCCATTCCTTTCATATGCTTCTGAACTAAATTGAATGAGTAGATGAGGTTGAATCCATTGTTTACCGTGCTCTACCTTTGAATTCATTTAGTTCTATATGTTTTCGACTGTTTGGAGAGGATCCAAGTTCTTCTTTGCCCTCTTCAGCTCCTCGTCGGTCTAATATGTCCGTATATCCAATCAAAAGCATCAAGACAATCACCTACCTCGCCCCAACTCGAAATCTGCAAAGGTCTGACCTTATCCCCGGACCCAAAATTTGTTTTCCCCATTTCTCCAACGAAAACCCAAAAATCAAAATCAAACTTACCTATCTCTTTACTAGCCTAAAATCAGCTCCTATCTTAAGTCATCTCGCACCCTATTGCTCATTTTATCGAGATTGACGGAGAGAGCCCTCTCCTGTCCTCGTAGGGCTAGCTACGAGGCTGAGCGTGGTTTGATGTAGCCTTGAGTTTTACCTTATTTCAGCCTAGGGTAAATTTGAGCGCTAACAAAAGGAACTCAAATACAGTCGGGCATGAATGAGATTTCAACAAAGGGATCACAGGACTTTCATGACGGAGGATTCTTGAAATCAGATTGGGATTCTCATACACTAGAGGCGGATCAGGATCGAGATTTGATCTAGTATGTCTTCTGGAAGCCAGTGTGTTGATCTATTCAGAAATAAAAGGACAAAATGATCTATTCATCTTATCGAATTCTAGACTCAATCATCCAAAAGTCCAGAACGATGTAATATACTGGGGTAACTCACAAGGCAAATGTCACGTTCACAAGCTAAACCGGAGATCGACTGAAGCAGCGTTTATCTACTTCCGCTTATTCAAGGCAAAAGCATTTCGAAAGCTACCTGGCGTGACTTTAGACTCCATCTGTAACTTATGAAACAAATAACATCAACAAGCAAACCATTTTCTTTCCCCAGTATGGTCACCACTATGTTAGTTCCCAAATCTACCTCAGGCTGAAATAAGGCAGAAGAAGGACAACACCAAACCACGCTCAGCCTCGTAGCTAGCCCTACAAGGACAGGAGAGGGCTCTCTCCGGGTCAATCTCAATGAAAATGTTCAAAGGGGCTTGAGATGACGAAAACAAAAACTGATCTTAGGCTAGATAAACAAATAGGAGGGTTTGATTTTGATTTTTAGGGGTTTTTTGTTGGAAAAAGAGAAAAACAATTTTTGGGCTTGGGGATGAAGCCAAATCTTGCAGAGTTCAAGTTGGGGCAGGGTAGGCAATGAATTTGATGTCTTAGAACAAATGAATGGATATAAAATACTGTTGAGGAGCTGAAGAGGGCAAGAGAGTGCAAGGATCCTCTTCAAACTAACGAAGAACATAAAAACCTAAACAAAAACTTAAGGCAGAGCACCAGCAAATCAATGAATTCTACCTCAATTACTCATTTGTTTAATTCAGAAGCATAGAGAAGGGAAATGGCATACATATAACATTAATGAAACTTACAATAACATGAGAAGAAACATCATAAAAACTCAGAAGCCACAAGGATCTCAATAAGTGCTGCAAAACTCTGGTCTTTCCTTTGCCAAAAACTGAAAGTGGATGTACAATGAGGTGCCAAACTTTTCCCAAGTATCCAACCCTGAAAATGTCTCAGAAAATACAATATATATACCATCCTAACCCCTTCCCATGCCTCTAGGGGTCGAGCTCATGCTTCTAGGAGTTGTTTCAACCAATTCTAAACATGGAGCTAAAATCTAGGTAGCCAAACAACTTGCCTCTATATGCTAGGAAACTGATCCATTCACTCAATTTTCACCTTTTAGTGAATGAATCCTCTAGAACAAGTAAAAACATGCCAAATTTACATCATAGTCCTCAAATTACATCATGGTAGGTCAATCATCACATTAAAAAGTAAAACTAGTCAAAACTGGGCGAATTTCTGAGCTGAAGAGTGAAAATGAGGAAAAAAATTTCTATACGCCGCGCTCAAAAACTCAATGTGTCGTGCCACTTTGGAGGTGATTTTGAGGCCCTTCCCGAAGTCAAAATTGAGCTCATGATAGCTCGTTGGAAAGCCTTGGATGTCTGATATCCAACCCAAGTGGAATTTTTCAATTTGGATGTCATTTGCCCCTCCAAAACTGCAATCTCCCAAGACTGGTTTCTGCTGGTGCAAAAAGTGGCAGAAAGGCCATTTTTGGAGTGTTTTTGTCCCTTTAGGCAGCCCAGAATTTGATGAAATTCTTCGGCCATTCCTGAACATACATAATTTATCATGAAAAACCCAAAAATGCAAATTTTTCCTCCAGAAGATGTCCCAAACGTAAGCGTGCGTCAGGTGGCGCGACGCGTCGGGCGGAAAAACCTGTTTTGCAACCAAAAAAATTCAAAATGACAAAATCTTCTCCAAATTTGCTGAAATTTGGAGTGAAGGTCTCCCATCATGTCTCATGCTCTGCCAAGGAAGCTTCGGCCAAGATTCAGAGTGGATCCGGCCTTTTCCGATGTTTCAGTGCTTTTCTCAGCCTTGCCTTTAGGATCTTCATTTTTGCTCTGCAAACGTGTGTGCGGGCCCAATAGTGGTTTTTCATATGTCTGAGCATGTATTTGTCCCTTTTGGCCTTCTCTAAGAGCTTCTCCAGATGAATGTTGACGTGCGTAAGGCAGGTCTCTCGCTCAAATGGTGTCACGTCACCTGGTCTCTTCCGAGCCAATGCACAGTCTTCAGGAATTTGCCGCAACTCTATAAGTGTGTGCTGATCCTCCAGTTGTTTATTACGCTGCTCCAAGTAATCTATAACCCACTGAGATATCTGCAACTTCATGGCCAAAGTATCAATCTCAGCCTTTTGTTCCTGGATGATCTCTTTCAGCTTTGAGCTAGGAGAGCTCGCATCAACATCGATCAAAGTAAAATCAGTATCTTGGCCTCCCGAGGGGCCCTCATCGTGCATAGGCTTCTTGCCTCTGTCTTGTACCTGTGCTGATGTAGAAGGCGAGACCCCTTCCACGCCATGTGGAGATAGTACTCGCGCTGCTGATGAAGATAACGAGACCCCTTCCCACCCACAGTGAGAGATCGTACTAAATCGTCTTCTTTCTGAGAATAAGGCTCTGTGGCCTCTCTGATATGTCACACACACTGGAGCACTGATAGGCTCAGTCTCAGGAACCTCAAACTGATGTGAAGGCTCTGCCTCATCATGGACAATCTCGGGAGGAGGCTGGGGCGCTGCAAAGAAATCACGGAAAATGAACTCATCCCACGCGATGCCCTGCAAACCAAGCTGATGTACCACAATGATTTTAATGAGCGCATAATGATAGATACTGTTATGCTGCTGCTCTGGAGTCTTCTTCTGCACAAGGGTAGTCATCCACTCTATATTCCGACACATGAAGTATGGAATATTCATCAGTCGCACTCTCGTGAAATGCATCAAAAGTCTGATATGGTATGCATAAAGGTGCGAGAATCTACCCTCGCAGCTGAAATATCTAATGATGAGCTTCATTAATGGCGCATAAGACTCCTGCAGAAATCAGAATGGAAATACCCTGCTCAATTGTCTCAAATATCTAGGTCTGATGTAAGGCTCATAATATGCTCTATCCAGCTGCTGTCTCTTATTCCACTCCTCACCAATGTTCGGTATCCCAGTTGCCTCAGAAATAGTCTTTGGTGTCAAAGTGAAGTTCACTCCAGCAAGATTTACATGACCATTATGCAAATGTAGGACAAATAGGCGAGCTAACTCATGATGATGCTGAGTTCGGGCAGTCATCTCACAATACTGGAAGCATGACTGATGCTGAAAATAATCCATTGCAAGCGGACAGGCCTGCAATTGGGTCAAAGAAGTGGGCTCCTCCCTGACATGCCTGCCACTTTTATGAGATCTCCTTGGCACATTAAGCTCGGTAGATGAATCACTGTCTTGTTCATATCCCTGCTCATATGGTGACTCTGTCTCTGACATGGTGCTGAAATGTGTTTGTCAACTGTATGTTTGGTTGGTTAGAAAATGAGAAATTGGTGTATTTGTTTTAATGCCAAATGTGTCACATATATATCAAGGTGCTATAAGAAACATCACAGTGGGAAAAGGACTGTCAAATGAGTTTCAAGTGTGAAGACAACCACTGTTTGAGGGACTTAGGAATCTGGCGATTTATAAGCAATGGGAATGAGTGATAATGATGGGGCAGTTTTTAGGAACAAGGGTCCATGAAATGACAGAATATAAGTGCAGTCAAAGATATAAAGGTAGCCCTTGGAACTTGTGGAAACTTAGATTTTTATCAATGAAGGGAAGTGGTAACAAGTGATAGGGTTTGGGAATTCATTGACATGGGAACAAAGGGTAAAAGGGATATGGGACAGTGGAAATAGGGAAGGGACTGTGATATAATAATATGATAGTGATAGCAGTGACAAAAATGATAACGATAACAAAAGCACAAATGTCTATGGAATGAGAGTTTAAACACCAAATTTTCAAGTTTTTAACCACCTCCTTTCAAACCCTTGGGAGCAGATTGCAATAGGGGTATAGGTTTTATCCTTGCACCATTTAAACACTTGAATTTCACCTTCAAATAACACCCAACAGGAATTAAACTCAAATATCAAGCGTGCACACTTACTTGGTAACAAAAGAACTAAATCAAATTGAATTTTTGATGAAGCAAGACGAATTTCGGCCTTTGGGGTTATGTGCACCTCACACAACTGGTCCGCCGTGCCCTTAGAAAAACACACGGTGTAAAGCTTCCCAACGTGCCGCGTCGCGCCTATGCAACGCGCCTATGACCAATGCGCCGCGTGCAAATTAACACACACAGTCAACCTCTCTCAAACAGAGTTTTGCTCTTACACTTTCAAAACACGATTTCTCCCTTGGATTTTCTGAATGACACTTGTTGCAAAGGAATAAATATCTTTGAGAAATATCTTGACAAGAGATGGTTTTATTTTTTTTCTTCTCATAACCCATTTTGTAATGTTTTTTGATTTTGGCACTTTTCATTTAATAAAACTCTGTCTTTTGTTTTTTTTATTTTCATTGACTTTCTGGACTTGAAATGATGAAATTGGTTGATTTTTGCAGGGATGTTGGCATTGAACTTTGGAAAAGGAGGACCAGAATCTGCAAGTGAAGATCTTCATGGTGGAAAGATACATCTTATTACAAAAATGAATTCGACAATTTCTTATTCAAAACAGAGTTTTGAACAAGAAATGTCCTCGAATATGTTTGATGATAAAATTTTGAACTGAGATATTTTTGGAAACCATCCTCATGGCCTGCGGGCATGATTTGACATTTCATAAGACTGAACCCTAGACTCATAAACTAAAATGAATCTTTTTGACCAAAATAGCATCTATGACTGCAAATGACTTGAAATGAACTTTGATGATTTTGGAGAAATTTTGACCAAACCAGCAGGTACAAACATGAGGGAAACAAGACAACCAAACCCTTCCGTCAGTCAATGGCATGCTCCTAATGGAATGTAGATGAATGAGCGGAATGAGACACCTAAACAATGAAATGCAATAAGAGAAATGATCTCTGACGGAGGGCTGTAAAGACCGACTCTAACATTGGCTCCAATGGGGATGGTAGCTCCTTGGAGGTGCCAAGAACGGCAGATCTTTGGGAGAGCAGACCAGTGCCTTCGTCCATTGGGCTATGGAGTCCATTATTTGAAAAATCGACAGAAGACTAATAACTCAATTTATTGACTGAAACTTTAACTTAAACTGACTCACCCTTTAAAACAGAAATGACTAAACCAAACTGACTAAAGAGACTCAAATCAAAACTGAAATCCTTCTTCAGAATTATAGCTTTCACTTCGGGCCCCAGACTGAAGAAAATAATACAGTGCACACTTACAATGAAATTGAAATACATGATATGTACAATGACAATGACCAGCAGAAAACAACTTAGAAATGGTACCGCTTGAGCAGCCGACCATTGATCGGCCCTCCTGGACAGTCTTCACCGTTCATCTCTTTCAACAGAAAGGCGTTCTGACCTCGATATGTTGCAATCTTGAATGGACCTTTCCAGAGGTTTTCAAACTTACCGTGTTTTCCTTTGTCCTCATTCCTAGCATCCCACTTCAGTACCACTTCCTCCAACTGGAATTTATCCGCCTTCGCTTTCCTGTCATAGATCTTTTTGATTCTCTCCTGCAACTTAAATGTGTTCTGGAAGACCTCTTCTCTCGTTTGCTGCAAATGAATCATCTGATTTATCCTTCTCTGCATATGGCTTTCTTCACTACCAGCTTCCTGAAGAAGCTTGACCACCGGAACAACAAGTGAAGTAGGAAAGACTGTATCTACTCCATAAACTAACTCGAAGGGGGACATACCAATGGACTTCTTTTGACTTACCCGATCAGCCCATAGCGCATTCACCAGCTTCTTATGCCAACTCTTCTTATTGATGTCCAACAACTTTTTAATGATATTGACTAGAGACTTATTGGAAGATTCCGCCAAACCATTACCTTGCGGATGATAGGCGGTTGAATGCCCCAAAATGATTTTATACTTCGCACAAAACTCAATCATCTTTCTTGATTTAAAAGCCGCTGCATTATCTGTGATCAATTTACTCGGGCAACCAAAACGGGACAAAATGTTGTTCTCAAGGAAAGAAATAATTACCGAATCGGTGGCTTGTCTTGTGGGCACTGCTTCAATCCATTTCGTAAAGTAATCAGTGGCTGTTAGAATCCATCTATGCTGTCCTGAGGAAGGAGGATGGATTTCCCCAATGAAATCCAAACCCCACTGCTGGAAAGGGGCGCTTACCTCGATAGGCTTGAGTGGCAATGGCTGTAATTTCTGTCTTCCTTCGAAAATCTGGCACTCATGGTAGCCTTTGACTGTTTTATAGACATCAGCAAACAATGTCGGCCAATAGTACCCAGCTCTCAAAATCTTATTGGCAGTTGTCTTCCAAAAATGATGACCGCCGCAATCACCTTTGTGGAAATCCTCCATTACCTTCTTCGCTTCTTCCTCCACCAAAAAATTCAATAACACACCACCTGGGTCCTTCCAATAAAGTGCAGAATTCAAAATACAAAATTTTGCAGCCTTCAGTTTCAAGGTCCTACCTTTGTTTCTAGTCATGCCGGGCGGTGATGACAAATTTTGAAGAACATAGATGATATCTGAATACCATGGGGAATCAACAAACATTTCCGATACCTGAAGTGGCGAATTCTCCTCATCTTCATCAGACATAGCAGCAATCAAATTTATGTCTAATGCGTGCAAATTGGATTCAGCCATAAGCTTCGCCAGCCCCTGTCCCTTGATAAGCTTCGTGGGCCTTATTTCCACATCATATTCCAGCAAAGCTGCGATCCACTTACCACGTCTTCCTTCCGGATCAGTCTGTACTAAAACATCTTTCACGGCAGCGTTAGGAACATAAGCTAAAATATGGGAATGCAAAATGTATACCCGGAAATCCTTCAATGCCTTTACCAGTGCTAGAGCTTGTTTCTCAATGATGTTGTATTTCAGGGCTGCGTCTCTAATAGTTTGACTGAAAAATGCTATGGGCTTCTCATGTCCATCTCTTTTCTGCATTAACACGGCTGCCATGGTATGTTCTGAAGCAAAGGAAAACAAAATGAAATCTTGGGTGTAATCCGGGCTGATTAACACCGGAGCTGAAGATAGTGCCAACTTCACCAAATCAAAGGAATTTACCGCATCTTCAGTCCACTTCACTTGGCTGTCCTTTTTCAGCATATTTTTTATTTCTCTCAAATGCTCAGCAAGGTTAGGGACAAAACGACGCAAAAATTTCATTTTACCGTTAAAAGACTAAATCTCTTTCTTGTTCCTAGGAGGGTCAATTTGCTAGTTTGCTTCAACACGTGCCGGATCAATATGAATGCCATCTTTGGAAATAATGTGACCAAGTAACTTACCTTCATCCATGGCGAATAAGCTCTTTTTAGGATTAAGCGAGATACCATATTTTCTGCACTTCTGAAAAACAACTTTCAAGTGATACATATGCTCTTCATCTGAATTTGAGAAGACAGTCAAATCATCAAGGTATATAACAAGGAAAACATATTTTTCATTCGCAAAAGCCATGTCCATCGCCCGCTGGAAAGTTGCACCAGCATTCTTCAAACCAAATGGCATCTTGGCATAGTGAAATGTCCCCCACGGAGTGGTGAAGGATGTTTTGTCGCGGTCGTCCTCATGAACCAAGATTTGGTTATATCCAGAATAACCGTCAAGTAGTGACATCCGAGATGCACCCACTACTCGCTGCAATATATGATCCATCTTAGGCAATGGATAATTTTCCTTCAATGACACCTTGTTCAGATTTCGGAAATCAATACACAATCGAATCTCACCTGTCTTTTTCCGCACTGGCACTAAATTGGAAATCCAATCAGAAAATCTGATGGGAACAATGATTCCTGCTTTGTACAACCTATTTACCTCCTTCTCAATCGATGGCAGCAACTTCGGATTGATTCTTCTTAGCTTTTGTCTGAAAGGCTTCTGATTAGGCTTAATAGGGATAGTATGCTGAATGATATTAGTGTCATACGTCTTTAAATCTGAGTAATCCCAAGCGAAAGCATCAGCAAATGAAGACAACAAACTCACATATTCAGCTCTTACCTCCGGTGACAATGACTTGGATAACTTTACCATTTTGGGATTTTCAGCTGTCCCAATATTTACATCCTCCACTCCTTTTTCAGTCGGTCGTAAAGTTGGTTTCTTTGCCACATCATCCTGATCGAATAGTTCTTCTAAAGGTATCAAACCTTTAGGAATAATGTTATCTTTCAGCTGTAACACTTCCATTTGGTTAACTTGAACATCATCACCATCATCAAATTCTACATCAATTGAGGTATCTTTGAACTTACCTTTACTTTGCAGAAAATCATTAATCTCATCATCATCTTGGAAAACTTGCCAACATCTCTGATTATCCGGGACGGTAGGACGGTGCTTCACATGTATCTCGAATTTATTACTTGAATTCATTGGGATCTTCAAGTTACTTGCTGCCTTGGCAAGCGCATCAACAATTCCATTTTGAATGCGAGGAATACAAGTCAAGGTATAATCTGAAAACTGCTTCAAAATATCAAGGACAGCGTTCCAGTAAGCCCACATCCGAGGATGTTTCGTTTGATATTCACCCTTTACCTGCTTAATCACCAATTCGGAGTCGCCATAGACCGCAATTCTCTTAGCATTCAGCTTTCTAAGAATCTTTAGGCCAGCAATCAGAGCTTCATACTTAGCCTCATTGTTCGAACAATCAAATGCCAACTTGTAAGAACATACACGTACATTTCTCGGTACCTTGTTAGGAGCGGAAAAAGGACTGCGTACCCAAATACCAATCCCAGCACCATCATTTCCCACTGCACCATCAAAATCCATGGTCCATAGACCCTCTTCATCATCCTCTAAGTGCTGAAATTGTGCTAGCTCTGTTTTTTCTGCTTGTTGTCCACTATCTTTAGCTGATTGCTCAACTGTGCTTTCCGGTAGCTGCCTTTCTTTCTGCAAAACTTCTCTGAAATTCTCGGTAATCTCTGGGATATCTTCTGCTTGAACCAACTGACTATATACATCATTAAAACTATCGGCAAACAAAACAAAAGACTCTAGATCTGTATGTACATAATTAAGCGGATGATTAACCGGTTTCTCCTTAGTGGTAATCATATACTTCATTTTTTGTTCCCGGTACAACTTTCTCATTTGGCCAAACACGGGAATCGTCGCATAGGAGAAATATAATTGTAGTGTCCCTTTCAATTTTGCTCCCCAAGATCTGGAAAGAAACATACCAAATCTCGGAGGAATGTCTGCTACAACAACGTCCATCAAAACATTCTTTGTAGGAATCTGATCCAAACTTACAACCAAGTCTTTAATGAGCCCAATACATCTCACTCTGCTAGAATCAAATGAATAAAGATCATGGTACTTCCTAGTGATGTCTAAACCCAACTTCTCCATGATTGATTTCGGCATAAGATTATGGGAAGCACCGGAATCGAACATGGCATTATGCAATACAAACTCATGCAATCGAAGACTGATATAAAAAGGAGGCACTTCGCTGTCCGGAGACTCACCATCTAAAGCTGGTCCAAATATCAGTTCCGGTTGATCATCTTCAATATTCACCATATCAGACATGGGATCGAAATTCAAAATTCTAGAAACTTGACCTTTATAAGTGTTGTTCCTCATTAATTCAGTCAAGGGGATGGATACCTTCAATTTTGAAATTTCATTCTCCAAACTAAAAGCTGAAGTCTTTTCGATCTCTTTGGCTGGAACCTCTTTCTTTTCAACCTTCTCTCTCGATGTAATCGGCTGATTTGATTTTTCTGCTGATGATGACTTAGTGGCAGCAGGATAAACTACCTCTTTTTCTTTCTTTCGTGCAACAGGTGAATCATTTTTAGGCGCTAAAACTTCCTTCCTCTTCTGAATTGGATTGACTGGTACATCTCTGTTTCTATGAGAATATTGCTTCTGCTGAGCTGACAACGCATTCGTATATCCTCTCTGATACTCATCCGACTCCTCCTCAAGGGCTGCATCATTAGCTAGGATAAAATCCTCATCTCTTTGTACCGCTGAACATTCTGCATACTCTTCATCTTCGGTGATATAAATGGGCAAATAATCAAGAGTAAAGAAATTATTTTCCTCCCCCACTACATCATCTTCATCATCTGAATCCTGACCAAAAAAATTCTGCTGAAGAGGTGTCTTTACTTGCTGCTGGACTGCTGGTTCTTGTGCTCGCTGTTCTCGTTGCTTAATCCTGAATTGGGGCTGCTGCTGACCACGAAAGTTAGGATTCCGAACTTGTGGTTCGGGCTTATCAATAGTGAGCCTTTCGAACATATTTCCCATTTCGCGAAGTATCTTATCTGTAGATGTAGAAGCTTCTTCCTTTATCACAACTTTCTTCTCGGCTTTCAGTCTAGCTCTCTTATCATTCAAGTTTGCCTCAACACTCACGGAAATCTTCTGCATGTCCTCTAAAGTAGGCGGATCTCTATCTCGTAATGAATAGGCCATCTCCGGATCAAAACCATCTGGGAATTTTAACAAAGCTGATTTCTTAGAAGGCCTCAAGTCATCAGGAATTGCATTATAAACCGCATTAAATCTGATAATATAGTCTTGGACGGACTCACCAGGATTGCGCTTGATCTTGGTATACTCAGAAGTGATTTGAAGTGGATCTCTCTTCATTTCCCACCGATCTAGAAACTGTCTCTGAAGCTCTTCCAATGTATTAATACTTTTGGGCTGCAAAGCTCTGAACCATTTACGTACCTCACCTCCAAAAGTTTGGACAAATAATCTCATGGAGACATTCTCTTCATCAATTTCATGGAGGTCCAAAAATTCTGTCATTCTGTCAATATGCTGCTGAGCGGGCACACTTTGAGGAGTACCATAAAACAAAGGAATTTTACTCTGATAATCAGCGGGCATGGGATCCAAGTTTGCTGGCAAAAAAAGAGGTGCGAATCTAGCAGCCATTGCTCTTGGTGGATTTATGATCTGCCTTGGAGAAACGGGTGGAGAAGGAGCAGTAGGTGTACGAGGTGTATGTGGTGGAGATGGAGGAGGAACTACTGTTGATTGCTGATCAGAAATGGATGGTTGTACGGGAATGGTAGGAATGAAAGAAGGTTCAGCGTGAACTTGTGAATCAGATGTAACTGCTGATGGACCAAGAGTTTCAGAAGCGGACTCTATGAATTCAGGGATATTCGTTGCCACAATAGAATTATGAAGATTCAAAATGTAATTATCAATGGATATATTAGCTTTTTCAACCTCAAGATACTTGATAAACTCAGGATTTATGACGGTAGAACTAGTAGCACTTTCAGATTTAGTTTCAAACAACGACAACTCGAACCGATCATCAAAATCAATATCTTCAATGAATTTAAATACAGTAGGGTATGAATGAGATTTAAACAAAGGGATCACGGGACTTTCTCGACGAAGGATTCTTGAAATCAGATTGGGATTCTCATACACTGGAGGCGGATCAGGATCGGGATTTGATCTAGTATGTCTTTTGGAAGCCAGTGTGTTGATCTATTCAAAAATCAAAGGACAAAACCGATCTATTCAGCCTATCAAATTCCAGACTCAATCACCCAAAAGTCTAGAACGATGTAATATGCTGGGGTAATTCACAAGTCAAATGTCACGTTCACAAGCTAAACCAGAGATCTACTGAAGCAGTGTTTATCTACTTCCGCCAATGCAAGGCAAAAGCGTTTCAAAAGCTACATGGCGTGAATTCAGACTCCGTCTGTAACTTATGAAACAAATAACACCAAAAAGCAAGCCATTTTCTTCCCCAGTATTTTCGCCACTATGTTAGTTCCCAAATCCACCTTAGGCTGAAATAAGGCAGAAGAAGGACAACACCAAACCACGCTCAGCCTCGTAGCTAGCCCTACGAGGACAGGAGAGGGCTCTCTTCGGGTCAATCTCAATGCAAATATTAGAAGAGGCTTGAGATGACTAAAAAAACAACTGATCTTAGGCTAGATAAACAAATAGGAGGGTTTGATTTTTATTTTTAGGGGTTTTTGTTGGAAAAAGGGAAAAACAATTTTTTGGGCTTGGGGATGAGGCTAAATTCTTGAAGAGTTCAAGTTGGGGCAAGGTAGGCAATGACTTTGATGTCTTAGATTCAATGGATGGATAGAAATACTGCTGAGGAGCTGAATAGGGCAAGAGAGTGCAAGGATCCTCTTCAAACTGAAGAAAAACATATAAAACTAAACAAAAGTCTAAGGTAGAGCACCAGCAAATCAATGAATTCTACCTCAAATACTCATTTGTTTAATTCAGAAGCAAAGAGAAGGGAAATGGCATACATATAACATTAATGAAACTTAAAATAAAATGAGAATAACATCATCAAAACTCAGAAGCCACAAGGATCCCAACAAGTGCTGCAAAACTCTGGTCTTTCCTTTGCCAAAAACTGAAAATGAATATACAATGAGGTGCCAAACTTTTCCCAAGAGTCCAACCCTGAAAATGACTAAGAAAATACATAATATAGACCATCCTAACCCCTTCCCATGCCTCTAGGGGTAGATCTACTCCTTCTAGGAGCTGTTTCAACCAACTCTAAACATGGAACTGAAATCTAGGCAGCCAAACAACTTGCCTCTAAAAGGAAGGAAATTGATTCATTCATTTAATTTTCACTTTTTAGTGAATGAATCCTCTAGAACAAGTAAATATATGCCAAAATTACATCATGGTTACCAAATTACATCATGGTAGATCAATCATCACATGAAAAAGTAAAACTAGTCAAAACTGGGCGAATTTCTAAGCTGAAGAGTGAAAATGAGGCAAAATTTCTCTATGCGCCGCGCTCAAAAACTCTATGCGTCGTGCCACTTTCAGCCTGTTTTTGGGGCACTTCCCGAAGTCCAAATTGAGCTCATGATAGCTCGTTGGAAATCCCTAGATGTACGATATCCAAACCAAGTAGAATTTTTCAATTTGGATGTCATTTGCCTCTCAAAAACTGCAATCTCCCAAGACTGGTTCCTGCTGGTGCAAAAAGTGGCAGAAAGGCCATTTTTGGAGTGTTTTTGGCCCTTTAGGCAACCCAGAATTTGATGAAATGCTTCGTCCATTCCTGAACATACATAATATATCATGAAAAACCCAAAAATGCAAAGTTTTCCTCCAGAAGATGTCCCAATCATCAGCACGCGTCGGGTGGCGCAACGCGTCGGGCGGAAAAACCTGTTTTGCAACCAAAATTTTCAAAATGACAAAATCTTCTCCAAATTTGCTGAAATTTGGAGTGAAGGTCTCCCATCATGTCTCATGCTCAGCCAAGGAAGCTTCAGCCAAGATTCGGAGTGGATCTGGCCTCTTTCGACGTTTCATTGCCTTTCTCAACCTTGCCTTCAGGATCTTCATTTTTGCTCTGCAAACGTGTGTACGGGCCCAATAGTGAGTCTTCATGTGTTTGAGCATGTCTTTGTCCCTATTGGCCTTCGCCAAGAGCTTCTCCAGATGAATTTTGACATGCGTAAGGCAAGTATCTCGCTCAACCGGTGTCATGTCACCTGGACTCTTCTGGGCCAATTCCCGGTCTTCACGGATTTGCCGCAACTCTATGAGTGTGTGATGATCCTCCAGCTGTTTATTACGCTGCTCCAAATAATTTATAACCCACTGATCTCTCTGCAACTTCATGGTCAAAGTGTCAATCTCAGCCTTTTGTTCCTGGATGATCTCTTTCAGCTTCGAGCTAGGAGAGCTCGCATCAACATCGATCAAAACAAAATCAGTATCTTGGCCTCCCGAGGGGCCCTCATCGTGCATAGGCCTCTTGCCTCTGTCCTGAACCTGTACCTGTGCTGATGTAGAAGGCGAGACCCCTTCCACGCCAAGTGGAGATAGTACTCGCACTGCTGATGAAGGTAACGAGACCCCTTCCACCCCTGTTGGAGATAGTACTCGTCGTGCTGCCGCAAATAAGGCTCTGTGGCCTCTCTAATATGTCACACACACTGGAGCACTGATAGGCTCAGTCTTAGGAATCTCAAACTGGTGTGAAGGCTCTGCCTCATCATGAACAATCTCGGGACGAGGTTGGGGGGCTGCAAAGAAGTCACGGGAAATGAACTCATCCCATGTGATGCCCTGCAATCCAAGCTGATGTACCACAATGATTTTGATGAGCGCGTAATGATAGATGTTGTTATGTTGCTGCTCCGGAGTCTTCTTCTGCACAAGGGTAGTCATCCGCTCTATATTCCGACACATGAAGTATGGAATATTCATCAGTCGCACTCTCGTGAAATGCATCAAAAGTCTGATATGGTATGCATAAAGGCGTGAGAATCTACCCTCACAGCTGAAATATCGGATGATGAGTTTCATCAATGGTGCATAAGACTCCTGCAGAATTCGGAATGGAAATACCCTACTCAACTGTCTCAAATATCCAGGTTTGATGTAAGGCTCATAATATGCTCTATCTAGCTGTTGTCTCTTATTTCACTCCTCACCAATGTTCGGTATCCCAGTCGCCTCAGAAATAGTCTCTGGTGTCAAAGTGAAGTTCACTCCAGCAAGATTTACATGACCATTATGCAAATGTAGGACAAATAGGCGAGCTAACTCATGATGATGCTGAGTTCGGGCAATCATCTCACAATACTGGAAGCATGACTGACGCTGAAAACAATCCATTGCAAGCGGACAGGCCTACAATTGGGTCAAATAAGTGGGTTCCTCCCTGACATTCCTGCCACTTTTATGAGATCTCCTCGGCACATTAAGCTCGGTAGATGAATCACTGTCTTGCTCATATGGTGAATATGTCTCTGACATGGTGCTGAAATGTGTTTGTCAACTGTATGTTTGGTTGGTTAGAAAATGAGCAATTGGTGTATTTTTTTTAATGCCAAATGTGTCACATATATATCAAGGTGCTATAAGAAACATCACAGTGGGAAAAGGACTGTCAAATGAGTTTCAAGTGTGAAGACAGCCACTGTTTGAGGGACTTAGGAATCTGGGGATTTATAAGCAATGGAAATGAGTGATAATGATGGGGCAGTTTTTTAGGAACAAGGGTCCATGAAATGACAGAATATAAGTGCAGTCAAAGATATAAAGGCAGCCCTTGGATCTTGTGGAAACTTAGATTTTTATCAATGAAGGGAAGTGGTAACAAGTGATAGGGTTTGGGAATGTGAAATCAAGGATATTGAAACAGTCCTTGAATCTTTGGTAATCAGGATTTTATCAATGCTATGAAGTGATGGCAAACAATAGGGTTTAAGGCTTACCACATGGGAACAAAAGGAAATGAAAGATATGAGACAGTGGTATAACAATGGGACTGTGCTATAATGTGACAACACTAGTAGTGATAACAATGATAACAAATGACAAGAGTACACATATCAATGAAATGAGAGTTTAAGCACCAAAATTTCAAGTTTTTAACCACCTCCTTTCAAACCCTTGGGAGCAAATTGTGAAGTGGATATAGGGTTAAGTCTTTCACCATTAAACACTTGAAATTATCCTTTTCAACACGCAGCAAACACACCCTAAAATCAACAAACATACTCTGTCAACTTACTTGGAGGCAAATGAGCCGATTTGAAATGAGTTTTGGTGAAGGAGGATAAGTTTTCGGCCTTGGGGCTCTGTGCGCCGAGGCCTTTGGGTGCGCCACGCCTGTGGCAATTTCCACTGTCAATTTCGGCTCTATGCGCCACGTCAATCTTATGCGCCGCGGCCTATGCCAACGCACCGCGCTACCTTCAACTCACACAGTCAGCCTCTCTCAATCACTGTTTGGTCTTCAACTTTGAAATTTGACTTCTCAATGAGATTTTCTGAATGAAACTTGTTGAAAATGAATAAATAACCCTGAGAAATATCTTGAAAAGAAATGGCTTTGATTTTTACTTCTTCAAAACCCATTTTGTAATGTTCTTTTTATTTTGGCACTTCGTCATTTAATGAAACTCTGTCTTTTGTCTTTTCACTGATTTTCTGAGTTTGGACTGATGAAATTAGTTGATTTTTGTAGGGATGTTGGTGTTGAACTTTGGCAAAGGAAAACCAGAGTCTGCTTTGAAGTCTTCATGGTGGAAAAATACATGATTATTACAAAAAACAAATTCGACAATTTCTTATTCAAAACAGAGTTTTGAACAAGAAATGTCCTCAAACATTTTTGATAATAAAATTTTGAACTGAGAACTTATTGGAAATCATCCTCATGGCCTGTGGGCATTATATGACATTTCAGAAGACCGAACCCTAGACTCAGAAACTAAAATGACTCTTTTTGACCAAAATAGCATTTATGACTGCAAATGAATTAAAATGAACTTTGATGATTTTGGAGAAATTTTGACTAACCCAGCAGGTACAAGCATGAGGGAAATAAGAAAACCAAACCCCTCTGTCAGTCAATGGCATGCCCCTAACAGAATGCAGATGAATGAGCAGAATGAGACACCTAAACAATGAAATACAATAAGAGGAATGATCTCTGACGGAGGGATGCAAAGACTGACTCTAATAGGATAGTTGAGGTTCAGTGGCAAGATGGGCTTGGATCGTTGATAGAGGCGGTGTTGCAGATTGGGAGCCGAAGGACTGAGAAGGTACAAGGTATGGCTGAGAGAAGTTATGAGCGTGTTACATAAGAAAAATGGTCAGAGTATCTTGTCAAGGGTATATTGGTTGTCGATGGACTAACACCAAGCCTTAGTTGTTATTTTCTTATACTAATAGATGTATGAGGGCCATTATCCCTAGTACATAAGCCTTAAACTGTTGTATTATTCAGTTTGATTAATATAACGAAGTTGGGTTGTGAACTTTGTGTTAAAAGTTGTGTATATTTTGTGCATTAGTAGATTTTTGTTGTTTATATTCCTCTATGTAAAGTAGCTTCATTGTGATTCTTGGTTTAGTAGCGTCATTGATAGAATATTCTATCCTAGACACCAAGATCTTGGAAAAACGACGATTTCATGGATGAGCAAGAAACAAAAATCAATTTCAAATTTGTTTGAAGGACCTTTGGATCCTACCATCATAATATTTGACAAACATAACTGCATAAGGTTGACATGTGGCCTAATTTTCCATGTGAATATGAAGCACATCAATATCAAGTATCACTACATTCAAATTATGTTACAGTATTGGGTCATGAAGCTATAATACATCGCCATAGATGAACATGCAACTGACATATTGAAGAAGTCTCTTACTAACATGAAGCTTGAATAGTTAAGAGATAAGCTTGGGCTTGTGAATATTTCCTCCTTGGTTGAGAGGGAGCGAGGGTGGACATCGTATTCTCCATGTGTCATGCACTATGTCTAGGACTAACAATCGTAACCCTAGTTAAGACACTAATAGGGAGAATGGTGGATTGGATAAGCATCCGTGACTGATACTTATTGAGGAAATGTATCCAAGATAGGAGTGGTTTTGAGGACCAATACTCTTTTAGGATAGGGTATCCAAGATAAGGATAGTCCTAAGGACCGATATTCTTTGAGGATGAGTGATATCCAAGATAAGAATTGTCCTGTAAGGACATACCTGGTGAACATGTGGATGGGGTATGTGTCATGAGAGGCAGTGGTGGTGTCCAAATATATTCCTCCCAACATTGTGCTTTCATCTAGTGGAGAGATACAACTTGTCAATTCAAGGCCTTGCTATTTTGTTATTGAAAATGTTAGTTATGTTGATTTTTGATGATGCTTATCAATCTGAATCCCTTCTTATGAGAATATTTCAATTTGAGAGTATCATTTTGTGTCATTATGAATACCTCCCTAGTTAAGAGGGAGTGTTAAACATGTAACTAGTGTTAGTATTCATAATGTAACTCAAATGTACTTTTGAAATATTTATTATATTCATTTATTTCGTTCATTATTATTATTATTATTTTCTAGTCAAAGCATGTTATTCATGTTTCTAGGTTTATTGAGTCAAAAAGAAAAAAAATTCATGAGTCAAACAAATGTACTTGAGTCAAAGTCTCATTTGGATTATTTGTAAGAAAATAAAATTATTTTATTTTGATTCAAAAGAGTCAATTTGTCACCCACAAGACCAAGTCAACCTAGAATAGGCACTTGTTCGACCTCCTAGACATCTATAAATAGAAGACACTTCGACGTGATTTGACAACTCACTCACACACATGAATTTCTATGCTAAGTAGAAGAAGAAAGACAATGAAATCAAAGGAGAGAGAATAAAAGTCAAAGGAGATAGAAAACTCAATTTTTTTCTCATTTGTGTTCACGTGTGTGAAGGTGTTGGGGCAACTTTACGAAGTTGCAAACCTGAATTTTTGTATTTGACCAGATTTGACAAGGTTTGACTAGTGTTGACTTTTGTTGAATTTGACTTGGTTTGAGGAGATTTGAAGGAGTGTTGAATTGGGTCTTTGTGGAGGTCTTAGTCTTGGTCTTGGGTCTTAGATATCTCACTTTTATTTGATTCTATAAGAAGAGTGTTTTTTGGGTTTTCCTGCTTGTGGGTTTTGCCCCGTCTTGGAGCCTACATCTTTGTGTTATTTGTCATTTTGTGATCTTAATGTACTTTATATTTTGATTAGAAAATTAAATTACTAATTTTACAAATAGTTTTGTCAGTTAGCCCGCCATAAGTGGTTTTCAAGCTAACCCATGTCACTGGTGCCTTAGAAAGGTTTTCACTAGAACATGCCATTGTTTTTAAGATACATACTTCTTAAGTCAGGAACCATTTACAAGAGACTTGAAGCCCTTGCAACATATTCAACTGTACAACTCCTAAAGTACGTATGAATTCAACAATGAAGGGTCCCAACCATGGTTTCCCCTTCACTCGACTATCGTATAATAACACTAGATCACTGACTTTTAATTTCTTTGTTTGTATATTTTTGTCATGCCACGCCTTTTGTTGGTCCTTGTTGGCTTGTTAACGATAAAGTGCATGTAGTCAATCTTCCTCTGAATGTTGCAATTGATAAAGTAGTTCCTTTTGAATTTTTGTGTTATGTTTCAATATAGTTGATACATTTAATGCATTTTCTAAACATTGAAGTGGGAAGATTGCTTCTTGGTCGTAGACAAGCTTAAAAGGAGTAAATCTTGTCGACTGTTTGTAAGTTGTGCGATATGCCCAGAGGATGGTTGGTACTTTATCATCCTAGTCATCTCTGTTTAGATTACAAATTTTGGTTAGTCCTTTATGTAATGTTTTATTGAATCATTCCAATACGCCATCTGCTTGAGGATGGTAAGCAATGGCCTTCCTGTGTTCAATCACAATTTTTTGCATCAATGTTTGAATTGTGGCATTAACAAAATGAGTTCCTCTGTCGTTGATGATGAACACAGGACAATTGAATCTAGTTACTATGTTTTCATAAATAAACTTTGATGCTACTCCCTTTGTACAATATTCAATTGGTTTTTCTTCCACCCACTTCGTTAGATATTCCACTATTGTTATGATATATTTGTATCCTGTGCGCTTAACTCTTTTAGGTAAGGAACGGAAAAAATTGATTACCCAAATATCAAAATCTAGTGACAGAACAATCGAATGTAATGGCATGTGGTGTTTAGGCAATGGTTATCCAGAAATTTGGCATATATCACACTTTTTACTTGTAATTGACAATCTTGAAATAATGTGAGACACCATAATCCAAATTGCAGGATTTTCCTTGCAATCATGTGATTTGAATGGTAATATTAGTGTTTGTTGTGCTAAGATCCAATTCAGAATATAAACAAAGTGCTTGAGGATTAAGAGGTAAATTGCAAGTTTTCCATGAGTTTTTATGTGAATTACTTGAGAAAATTAACTTAAATAAAACACTGAACATAAGAATCTAACATACATGAACATCACCATAAACAATAACACAACAACACATGATGAAGGAGTTCACCCCGCCTAGACTATGTCTCCTTGGTCCAGCTTCTAATGGCTTGGCCCTTCTATTATGCTCAAAAGTGTGATTACATGTGTTTACAATGCTCAAACAACTCTAAAACTTGTTCCATCAGCTCCATAATGCCCAAAAATTCATGTGTAGCCTCTTTCTGTATCGAATTTGGTAAAAAACTCCTCGAGTTACAACTTCCCCTAGTTTCTCCACAATTTGTTCCACATTTTCCACCAAATACGACATAGAACCTACAAATGATCCCTCAATTCTGTTAACTAAGCGCCAAATCCCAACACAAATTGTGGGCGCTTTAATTTGTCCAGTAAGGCTTAAAAGTCGAATTTCTAACCATAACGCATATGGTTAAATATATTTTATTATATTAAAACGTCGCACGGTTTACACCTAACTGTCGGTGTTTAATGTTAACCGTGGAAATATGGAGGCATTGGAATATATGTTTAAGGTTATGGTTAGTGGGGGGGAGTGCGGGGCTAGCCTCTCGCCCATGGTCCTCTCCTCGATGGTGACCAAGGTTGGGGCTAGACCCCGACCCCCTCCCCCCATGGCGGAAATAATATGAAAACAAAAGGATTCAGAAACCATAGTTTAATAAGAAGAATTGATATGGCGCATTGGCGAAGGCTTAGTGCTAGTGTTTGGAGGTTGTGGGTTTTACCCTCACCCGCTTCGCTCCGACTTCAACATAAATTTTGGTGGCCCTCGGGTTACCACATGGCGGCCCTTGGTGGCCCTTGGCTGGGCCACGTGGCAACCTGTGATTGGCCTTCCAACACCCAACAAAAATGCATCATTTCGGCCCAATAAAAAACATGCCACTTGGCACAATACAATACGTCGAAGGAAAACCATCGTGCACAATCATCCTACCACGTAGGCATGCCCAATCAGCTGTACAAAATACTAATTGGGTTGTCCTACATTTTTTTTTAATTTTCCTATTTGAAAAAGTGAACAAAACGTGTTTCTAGGAGCATACGGTGTTGGTTTTCCGTGAAATGAGTTGCGCCAGATTTAGAACGACGAGATCTATGCGGTAATTTAGGTTCCACGCCATTCCAACAACTTATATTTTTTAGCATAATTTTGAGCACTTGATCACTCCTCCACACTAGAATATTTTGGACCCAAAAATCTCTTTCATTACTGAACATGTGGATCAGGGTACAACCCCATCACCCTTCCAGTCTTAATCCAATATAATTTTCCTGAATTCAACAATTTGAGATTTTCATGAAAAAAATATTTTTCCTTGATTTCAGAGACCCTATCTTGCTGTTGTAGATACCATCCCGCTGCAATTTCCCAGAATTTGTAGAAAAAAAAAATTTCCTTGAAGAAACAAACTTGTTCCCACCTCGGTCGTCAATCAAAGGAAACTTGAATAACTTGAAAATTTTCTCACCTCGAACATTGTCGACATGCTGATATTTAGCTTGTCTTGCCTTGTACTTGTGTTACCTTTGACTAAGTGTTTTCACCATTGCCATGTATCGTTTTGAAACCCAAAATAAGTACTTGTGGAACCTATGTCTTCTTTTTTTATCTTGCCTTGGCGCTTTTTCTTTGATTTTTGTACCATTTATGTTATGGACAATGTTACCCTAAGGTCCTGGGTTGATAAACCTCATGGAGCAGGGGCATGTCATCACAAGAAGGACTCAAAATACCAACTTCTATGCTTTAAAATAGAAAGTGAGGATTGCAGATCTTACCCGTTTATCCTTTGTTTGTAGTAGATCCCGTAGGTGTTACATAGTATTTTGTCACTGTCCCTACAATCCCCTTCCCGAAAATTTGAGGACCATTTTACTGACTTCTGTGTATTGTCATACCTTGCTAAAAGTGTCATTGCATCCCTTGGCATGTCAAGAACATTTCCTCTGTTGATCATTCCTCAAGAAGTCTCTCAAAAACATGTGATTTTGGATCGACCCTGGTAGTCAGTTATGGCCTCGCACCCATAGAGAAATTAACACTGGGCCCAACACCCATTGGCACTCTGTCTAAGTGGGGAACACACACCAAGATATTTTTGGAAAGTTTTAAAATTAGAAACGAAGTTTCCATGCCTAACCACTTCGTGAGCAGAGTCATCATGGTTTGTTCGACTAAATAACGTCGAAGTCCTCCCTTTGGCTTCTTTTTTCCTACAATTGTGCAACTCCCCAAAGGGATAAGACCTCTCTTCTACCTTATGAGGGATCCCAAACCACCTCCTCCTCTCCTATAAATACTTCCTTCTCACATGGTTTCAGCTAGCTGAACAATCCTCACTATAGCTAGTGTGAAGAATAAGGCAGAGAGGAATGCATTGTCGAGAGAGAGTTTAGGCCCATTGCCTCACCAAGTCTGATCCCCGATGAATGCTTGAGATGCGCTTGAATGAACCCGTCGAAGGAGGCTACAACGTCAAGGCATTAAGGTTGTAAAATTATTTTCTCTATCATTAATACATGACTGGTTTTTTGGTTCCAATTTTGTGTTTGATCATATGCAAAATGTCTGATTCTCCTTGACCAATCGAATGGTTGTAAATGAAAGTATGTTCTCATATGTTGTCACCATTCACTTTATCCTTGTGCAGGTACACGAACATTATCACTGAAGGACCACGACGCGTGAAGACAAAGATCAGAGGATCGCTGCTGCAAACTACAACAAAAGCGTTGGACCAAGGTAGGTCATCTATCCTAACTCGTTTTCATTTGTAAGCTAGGAGTCTGAAAGTTTAGCTTGTTACCTTGTTTCTATACCCACTCTAGGGCTAAAGGGATCACCTCCGCGTGCAGAGGGGATTTACCTGCTCAACAAGTTGGCGACCATACTGGGGATCCTCTAACTCCTGTTGCCACAATTCCAGAAAGTGATCCTCTTGCTCTCTTTCTCAGAGCCCAAGAGGATTTTCTTTGCACTCCCGTAATGCAAGGGGATAATCCTCTTATTCCTATGGCACCCCCTCCATGTATTTTGGTCGCTTCCTTTGATTGGATTCAATTCACAAGATATCGTCTTCCTTCTTACATGCCCTTTGAGATAACTGTACAAGCCTACAATATGGTCGTACTAAGCACAATTATTGATGAAGGTGCCTCGGTTAGTATTCTGTCCTCAACTACATGGCACGCTTTGGGTTCTCTGTAGCTTGTTCCTGTTACTTAGAATCTATTGGCTTTTAACTGAGGAACATGTCAACTGTTAGGGATCCTTCCAAAGTTTCCTATTACTTTGGGAGGGAAAACCGCCTATATATACGTGATGGTTGTCCAAGGCCCCTTGGATTTTAATTTACTACTGGGGCACGACTATGCTTATGCCATGGGCATGCTTGTCTCTTCCCTCTTTCGTGTGATCTATTTTCCACATCAAGGTACGATCGTGACCATTGATCAAATTTCATTCTTTGGTCCTAATGTGACATCTGGTCTACCACAATCCCTTCCTGGTCCTTACTTGCCGGTGATATCTTCCCCACCACAGGTCAATTATGTGGCCAACTGTTCCATGTCCGCATCCACTGATAATTTAGTCAGTGAGGTAGTACACAATGTACTGGGGGCATTGAGTCCTAATTTCCAGAGTGTTGTTCTCCTGTCGGATGAGAAAATTTTGGAAGCCATTACTTCTTATTCGTCATGATAAGCTCATAGAAGCATAGTTCGTTTTCTTGTGCCAAGCTCCTTAAAAAATGAAACAAGATCATCGGAGCATAGTTTTTTTTCTTGTGTCAAGCTCCTTAAAAAATGAAACAAGATCGTCAGAGCATAGTTAATTTTCTTGTGTCAAGCTCCTTAAAAAATGAAACAAGCTTCTCGGAGTAGAGTTCTTTTCTTATGTCAAGCTCCTTAAAAAATGAAACAAGGTTTTTGGAGAAGAGTTCATTTTCTTGTTTCAAGCTCCTTAAAACATGAAACAAAGTGTCATGATGATAGTTCATTTACTATGTCAACCTCGTTAAACAACTAATTAGGTCGTATGAGGATAGTTCTTGTGACTGTGTCAACCTCATTAAAAAATGAAACGGGTTCCCTTTTCAATTCGAGTCTTTAATTAGATCTCGTAAAATCCAAGTCGAGTCTTTCACCTGATCTCGTAATTGAACCTTCATCCCATCCACCTGTTAGTAACTCGTAGTCTACTCAAGTGAATCCCATGAAGCTGGGGGGCATGTACCTCGAATTGAGCCACCATACTGGGGGCATGAAAACTTATTTCAAGTAGAGTTTTCCATGTTTTCAAGCTTGTGTAATAATGAAACCAATTTCAAGCATATTTTGTTTCCGTTTCAAGTTTATGTAAAAATGAAACCGGTTTCAAGCATAGTTTTCTAAAAATTTTCAAGCTTGTGTAAAAATGAAACCAACTTCAAGAATAGTTTATCTTTGTTTCAAGATTGTGTAAAAATGAAACCAACTTCAAGCAGAGTTTCCTGATTTCAAGCTTGTGTAAAAAGGAAACCATTCTTATTTTCAGCTCTTTCAGCTGGAGTCATCTTTCAGCTCTTTTCTCACTCTAAAAAATTGAAAAGATTGTCGAGACTCTTGTCGTCTTGAACTCGTTAAAGGCTGCGAAAAGTCATCTGCCTAGTATACGTTTACCCCTTTTTCGGGCTGGGACGGATTATTTTTGAAAAAGGAATACCTTAGCCTATCACGACTCATATATGGTTTTCTACCTTTTCGGATCTGTGAGACTACCTACGAAAAGGGACTTACTGTAGTTTTGTTTTTCGCTTCTTTTCAAACTCTCTAAACATGAAAAGACATTGATTTTCTCCTTTGTCAGACTCGTTAAAACTAAATGACATTAGAAATAGTCATCATGAATTTACCGATTTAATCCTTCCTAGGGCTCGTAAAATGTACTAGGATGGATTTGTCCGAAGGAAAAACTTATACAACAAGCATATGTTATCCTCTTCAAGATTGTGTAAAAATAAAGAGGCACTCGCTAGTTGTGTCGACAATATGTCACTCTTGAACATGACACTTATCTACAGTTCATGTCGGGTTGGGATATCTTCACTTTGTCACTTTGCCTCCATGGGTTTGGGAAATCTGATCTTGCTAACATGACCTTTGACCCTATTTGAGTCAAATGCTTCCAAATTCTAGAGTCATATCACCGATATGTTCAAGAGCAAATCCTTCTGCAGTTTGTACATTATTTGATCCTTTGTTTCAGTCTTGATTGACACTCATATCAAATTCTATGTTTCGTGTCGATGATGTGGGATTCATTATGACCCTCCTTCAACAGATCGATTCCTGTCGAATTTAGCTCATTATCTGGGAAGTCGATCTAGAGACTCCTATCTGGTACCTTAGAGCTTGCATGCCTCAATGGCATGTTCTTCACATTCAATGACATGTTCTCATCATTGGCCTTCGATCTAGTGAGTTCACGGGTGTTCGAATCCAACTTACTATTCACATTCCGTGGAATATAATAATAGTACCTTGAGAATGATTGTCATTATTGGTGGTCTCTTTTGCGCCTGTTAACAGTTTATATCATTAACTGGTAATCAGGAAATTTTCCTACATGTCTGACTTTAGCTCATTTACTCGCAAGCTTGAAATTATACTTGATCGGGTTGTGATGGAGTGCAAGTCCCTGGATTTTATTCTCTAGAGTCTAGGTTGCGAGGCAATATGATTTTTCCATGATTGGATACATGTTTCTTTAAGATGGATGGTTGCGACCATACCATGAGTATATGTGATCCTTCTCAGATGGATGGATGCGACCATACCATCGTCTCTTTTACGGATGGATGTGTCCATACCTTGATTCATGTATTTTCATCAGAGATTTCAGTTATGTATATGTATCTATGCTTGATTTGTAGGTCTCTCGATGACAACGTATTTTTCCTCACATGTACTCGAAAAGTATTTCACCCCTCACTCATGTTCGAACATCATACTTTATGGGGCATCTATTACACAGTAATTTGTCACTATCCTTATACTCACCGTTCCTTGATCCTGAAGGACCCATACAGTGACCCTTGTGTACTTTCTGAGCATGGAATACAATCCCTTGAACCACACTTTGTCTACCAATTCATCTCCCTTTACAACTTTTCTAGAAGATCCCTGTAAAAACTTGGTTTTCAAGGTCGACGCTTTGTCTCAGTGTCTGACCCCCGCCGATAGCAGAGATTTGCACTGAGACCTGGGATGATCGGTGCTCTGTCTTAATGCCGGATCTGTGCTAATCATCTTTTGGAATTTTTTTAAAATAGAAACGAATTTTCCACGACTAGAAGCTTCACGAGGCAGCGAGCTAGAAGTTTGTTTTGAGGATATGGCTGAAGAATTCCCATTTGAGCTTCTTGTTCCCAATAAATAGGAACTACTCCAAAGGATAAGCTCTTTTCCCATTATTTGAGGGCCCATAACTTCCTCCTCCATTGTTATATAAGGAGACCTCCTTCACCTCTACTGCCTTAGTTAGCTAGAGAGAAGAAGCAATTATATCTTCTAGAGAATAGTGCAGAGTGTGATTGTTTTTGTGTTTTAAGAAAATAGTGAGATCTTAGACCTTTATGTATGAGGGTGCTGCAAACGTGCTTCGATACAGACCTACCGAAGGAGAGCCTCAACATCAAGGCTTGGTTGTAAACTCCCCTTGTCTTTATCATAATAAAATACAACTGATGTTTATCTTCCAAGCTTGTTTACACTTATAATGAGATTTCTAGAATTCCTTGATCAGTTAGATAGGTTGTAATTTTTTTATGTTTGTCGTGATTTTACGCTTATCGTGGTGTCTTAACTGTCTGTACAGGTAATCGAACGTTGGTAGCAGCATGTGTCGAGCTTGAGAATAAAAATAGATCAAGAAGCTTCGATGGAAGACGACAACATAGCATTAGAACAAGGTAGGTCATATTCCTCGCTCTGAATTTCATTTACAATCTAGGAAGGTAGATGTTAGTATGTTCTTGTAGTTGCTAGACCCACCCTAGGGCTAGAGGGATCGCCTCTGTCCACAGAGGGGATTTTCCTACAAAACAATAGGGTTCAAACCCCCTGCAACTCCTCGTGCTCCAGAACCTACAAATCAGACAAGAACAAGCATAAAAACCTAGTTGTACAACATATATGTTCTAGATGTTAGCAAAATAGCATACATAATCTCATAAAGAAAACATGAAATAAATTATTCAAGATTATTTAGAATGTATAAGAGACATATGGCACATGAACATGATGGTACCTATTTTATTGATACCATGTACATAAAACAATTGTGGAGAAATCACCTGAGATCTGCCAAGGTCTTGAGCAAAACTGTCCTTTGGATTCGTCCAGCCCTAGCCTCACAAAGCTTCTTCCATGAATGGTGCACAAAGGATGTCACATAGAATGAGGGTTGTTATCACTCTAGTAATTCTAAAGTTGTGATATTTTGGTTTTTAGTCAAAGAAAACTAGAGGTAACCACAAACCAACTTCAAACTCTAGGATCTAGCCTTCTCAGTGTTCAGAGAGGGCTCTCTCTTTAAAATTTAACTTTGTTTCAATTTGTAAATATTAGGCTAGTTATGAAAGTGCAGCTTTGGTTTTGTTTTGGTAGATTTGGTGGGACAAATCACTTGAAAGGATGGATAGTGGAAAATATATTTGTCCATTGGGCTAAGGAGTCAAAATCAAGCAAAGAGGACTGGGATCAAGGAGAAAAGGTTAAATGTTTTCAGGGCAAGATGGATAACCCTTGAAGATCTTGGAAAGTTGGTTTTATGAGGTGATATGATCGGGATAAAGGGCACTTAAGGATCCTTTGATCCGGAAAAGGAAGTAGTAGGAAGAGGTCAAACGAGAGAGGGAGCAATTAAGGGTTCCCTACACTGGAAATCAGAGGAAAACATATAAATGATAACTAGTTAAAAACAGGGTGCTCTTAACAAATCCTGTAATAATACTCCTAGTTATACATTCAGATTTAGAATAAACATAGATGGATGCATGTAACAAAGAAAGATAACAATGAAAAGTGAGGAAATACTTCACTCCAAATAGCTCATCATAGGAATCCTGAAGTATGATGCTAATTGTTTTGATCCAGCCTGCTAACTTGAAATTTGACAAACAAATGCTTTGAAATCCAAGAATAAATGACTATAACAATCCCAACAATTTTATTCCACCCAAAATACTTCTAAGGATGAAGTATTTATCATAGTTCTTTACAAAATATCCTAGAAGACTTCTAGGAATTATCTTAGGAAAATAAAATATCTTTACAACAATAATAGAGACAACTGCTTAACAAATCAACAAGCTGTCCTATTTATCCAAAAGAAATAGAAACTGTTTAGAGGATAAGATGCAACTAGCTGCCTTGGTGTCCTTCTTCTGGCTCTTAGATATTTTTTGGAATATGATCTGCCTTGTATGATACTCTTTGTCAGATACTCTTTATTCACTGATACTCTTTAACCATAATCAAAAACTGTTTACTGCTGTGAAAAAAATATGTTTTGACTGTAAATTAGAAAATAGTTTTCTTCCTTCTTTGATATGTTTGTCTTTTATCCCTCATAATAAATCTGTGAGTGCTTTCCAATCCTCATCTTTAGGAATTTTTATTTTCTTTAATTTCCTAAAGTTTTCATTAGCTTCAGTATATCTAGAAAAGGTTGGCTTGATGGTAAACACGTGTTTTATCTCATATTGCAAGTAGAATAAATATTCAAAACTCTTGAGTAACACTTTTCCTGTTGGTATGCCTTGACCTGATAGTTTATTTACCTGTTCTTTTGCAAACTCTCTAATCTTCTTATCATAGTCATTTTGAAGCATTAGTTTATCATTAATAACCACAATATCAGGTAGTCTTTTTGCCTTAAATTTGTAAACTTAACCATAAACCTGGTTATGGTAGTATTCATACTCTCACATTGTTCTTATAGCTGCCTCATCAAATTCTTATTTGTGGTAAATTTCCTAATTTCTAAGATAGTTTCAGTTCTGTCTGTAATCTTGAGTTCTTCCAACTCCTGTCTGTTTTTGCTGTTAAGGAGAGTGATTAGCCTTATAGTTTGCTTTGGTTGGTCAGCCAACTCACTTTGAGTCTTTTTAATTTATGCTTGTGCTTTTAGTAATAACTCTCTTTGCTAAAAAATTACCTGAATTGAAGGCCATACATCATGGATGAATTCAATGACATTGTTCCAAACATGATTTTTGATGTATGATATTTGCTCCTTTAATGTCAATTCTTTTTGCAATATCTTCAACTCTTCATTCAGTCTGATGGCATTTTGTTCATGTGTCTTTGAATTTATCTGAGCTAATTTATTTGACTTCTCAAGGTTTTCTACCATTTTTGTCAAACTGTTAATCTCATTTGTCTTTAAAGACATTTCTTCCATTGCTTTCACTATTTTGTTGGCTTCATCTGTATGTTGAACTACTGTTGTAGATGATTCAGTAGCTGATGTTGTGGAAGAAGTCACTGGCACTGCAGTAGACAGTGGTTCTTTGGGTGCCAACTTTTCAGCTAAAGTTGAAGGCATTGCTGCAGTGATAACTGGAACAATTGTAGGAATCTCTAGTTCTTTCACTGTTTCCTTCTCTTGGACAAGTTTTTCCATCTGTATTTCCATCTCATTAACTTGGGCTGTCGACCGAAGAATTAAATTCATCATGTCATCTTTTTCACTCTGTTCCTGTATGACTTCTTTTGTTTGAGGATGTTCACTTTGAGGAAGTTTGAGCTGTTTCCTCAAGGCTGCTATATCTTCATTTTTATTCTTAACCAATAATTCTGCTGCTTTGATATTAGCAGGGTCATATCCCACCTGCAAAACTAGTTCTTCGAAGGCTTTTATCCTTATATTCTTGGCATACAATGAGGCTTTGTCCAACTTTATCTGATCTTGCATGTTGGAGATGGTGTTTTGGAGTTTCTGAGAACTCATGGATTTATTTGTGACAGTAGAATATAACATTTCAGAGGTCTGTCTATGGAACTCAATTTGATCAAGAGCATAGATCTTATTTGTCTGGACTTCCAAATTAACTTTCTTATAATCTGCCACTGTCTTAGGGGATTTGACTGTGGGCTGAAATACTGACATGATTAGCTTTTGATTAGAATAATAAAATGCAGAAAGGAGCCTATTTTTCACACTTGAAGTCTGTTTGAGATATTGAGAATAAATATTATTCTTTTTCTCTTCATTCTTCAGCTTAATTTGCTTATATTTCTCTTGAATATCCAAATCCTTTTCCTCAGCTGCCTGTGAGGAAGAGGCTTCCATGATTTGTTTTATTTCCATAAACTGTGTGTCTTCATTGTTGATTTGTTCTTAATTCTAATTTTTAGTATTTGGCTCATTGATAATCACAGTAGCAACAATTGTTTCTGGAAAATCTGTATTGGTATTTAAAAGCTTTGTTTCTTCCACATCAATTGTTACTTTTCCTTTACTTGTTGAATCTAATTTGGGCCTTTTGTTATATATGAGCTTGAATTTGGTTTCGGTTGTAGTTTCTGCCACATAGGCTCCTTCATCCCTTACTCTTTTAGTGGACTTCTCTGGTTGATTTGCAGTCTCTAAGGTATGACTAGTATTACCTTTGTTTACTGCATCTATTAAAGTGTTTTCAGTCCATTCAATCTGATTTTCAAACTTTTCTATTTCTGGTTTTGCTTCATGGATGAAGGGTGTTAACTTTCATTTAAACCTTATCTTGCTCAGGATTCCTTGTGGATCATAATTCTAATGAAAAATTTCTTCAAATTTATATTCCAATAACTGATTTGCTGCCTCTTTCTCTACATCCCTGTGATTGCATATGAATGGCCCTATCTGATTCTTAAGTTTGAATTGGGTTTTATTCTTAGCTGCCATGAAATTTATGGAATCAGAGTTTAGGATCTGCCTGATATAATCCAAGGCAAAGATCCTCATTGAAGGATGTTTGGGTAACTTGTAAGGTAACAAGTTTGACCCAAAGACTCTGATCTCAGTATATTTTTCATACAAATACCAGTCAACAACCTTACTCTGCTCTGATAACTGCAATATTTTTTTCATTTCTTCATTTACTCTTGGCTACTCTGTTTTGGTTAACATTGTGATCATTGGATGTAAAAATAACTCTAAAAATTCTGAATAACTAAAATCTATACTTTCCTTCCTGAGCAAGGATGTCAAAAAAACGACAGATAGAGGATTTCGCTCTATGTATGTTTTTGGAGAGTAACTGGAAAATTATTTGATTGGAAGTATAAAAACATATGGAAAATGTAGGAGGTATATCTGAACACTCCCTCAATTTGCAAATTGATCAATTGATAATGAATACTATCATCAATGAAACCAACATAATCAAAGATTACTGATGGTGGTTGACCTGGGGAAAAGGTGTGTAAGAACCCCAAGATGGACTCATTTGTGTGTTCATCAGTAAAATATCCAAGGATGAAGGAAAGCATGGAAATCACATGTCTTGAACCTTAAGGGAATTTAGCAGTAGAATATGGGGGATTTAGCTTGGGAATTTCTACATGTAGAGGCATAAATGTATGAAAAATCATGAATCTCTTTGGAAAATCTAGGCCAATATATAACTTGGTGAGGGCCTCTATAGACAAAGGGACTGCTTGGGGGTCAGGCTGAAGCTATAACATCTAGTTAATTGATTATGCAGTAATGGTAAAAAGCACATCTTTATTGGCATTTACAATGGCTCTTTGTTCAGGAACATAATACTGCTGACACAATCTAATGACCTCCTGACATGGGTGAGTTATAGGGACAACGTATTTGGGCAAGTGGGATTCCCAAATATGGACTACTTCTTCATTATCATGACTTCTCATAGCACCAGCTATGGATATCTGGCAGGTTAAATTCAACAATGGGATCTGCTATCTTGTAATCAGTATCAACTAGTGGGATGTGTTCAATATCAACAACAGGTGGTTGAAGAGGATTTACAACAATTGCAGTATTTGAAGTCATGGCAGGAGTAGGTTTAGGTACTTTGGAAGCTTCAAGCTTGCTAGAGCTCTGCTTTTTAGGCATTTTGGACTACTTCTACAAGTTTAGACAGATTGCAGAAGTAATTTACTTTAGCAGAGGATTTCTTGGATAATTTTGGCAGAGTATAGCTTTTTTCTTTGGGCTTTCTTTCCCAATTAGGCCTTGTCAAAGAGGTTTATAGGCTTTTGACTGGTTTAAAACAAGAAACAAGGGTTTCTTGAGTATTTTAATGGAAAATTGGGCTAAAAACTCTTTTGAAAAGTGTCACAAAGGCTTAGGATACCTGTAGAGGTTTTCTAGTTTGATTTAAAGCTTGGAATATTTCATCAAACTGTGAAAAATCACAAATTTCTTCAAAAATTGTACGCAACAGAGAAACAGGATTTCTGGAAAAAATTTGACAGGGTCTAGCCTGTTTTTGGGGCCTTTTGAGAGTTTCTTTTAATGGATTCTTAAATTCTAATTGTGTTTTTGTTCTTAAAATATCTTTTAAATCGATTGCTGGTTCAAATTTTAGAAAAATACCTTTTGTATGCAGGTATTTGGCTTCGGAAGAGTTTCAGACGTTTTTGAATGAAACACAGCTTCTGTAGATTTTCTGGAGCAAAGTACAACTCCTCGACGGTATTCAAAGGTCACAAGGTAAATCTTGCACATTCTTCGAGCATAAAAATAGCGAAAAATGGAAAAAAAAGGATGTTTTTTACAGTCAAGGAGGCGCGAGTAACAGGTTAATGCAGAAGGGAAAGGGATAAATTATGTTTCAAAGGTTTAATATGTATTTTGGTCACATTAATTCTGCATTGAATGCTGGTCACATCGGGCGGGAGAAACGGTTTCAGAATCGGAGGATCAAAATCATAAATGGTTATCGCGCATGTCTTTGGCGGTAAGTGGTATAGGGCTTAACCCACACGATCCAATAGGAATCGACCACGTGGAGGAGAGAGGAATTTATAATACCACCCATTTCGTGTAGAAATGGAGCAGAAGTGATCGCACAAGTTTTCTACGCGATATGGTATTCTCGCCATCGGATCTCTGGGTTAAAAGCGAATGGTTCAGATTTGTTGGAGAGATGCATTGAAATGGGAGTGGTGGGACCAGGGTATTTTATATTCAGGGATGGTTTAATCTTTATAAAACTGTGTTTTAATAAAGTTTAAATGTTAGCCTTTATGTAATATGGCGGATATGATGTTTTAATTTAAAACATTTGTGAAACGTTTCAATTTTTCATATGCGGGCATGGTATTATATATTATATAGTTTTACCAACTTTTAATAGTTTTGAAACTATAGGGGCGATATATTTGAATAAAGATACGTTTAGACCAATGGGTTTGTGGGGTGATGTTTTTATATTTGCGCACATGGGATATAAAACTTTGGTCTAAACTTTAAAATAGTGGGTTAAGGGGGTTATTTTAAATATAAGGGAATTAATAACATACGGGTAGGTGTAGTTAGGGATTTAATACAATAAGTTAGGTGTTAATATGAAAAAGGGTAGTGAAATGGAAACAAAACACATGTTAATATCTAAGTAAAGTGTAAATCATAGACAAAATAAAGTATTTTAATATTATTTCACTTATACTTAGGATAAATGCATTTTGAGGATTTTATGAATGATTTTGAAAGGGAATTAGATCAGCTATTAGGGTTTTATATTTACTAAGTAAAAAGTGGGTTTTTTTACTTAGGGAAAAGAGATTATGATTTATGAATGAAGGGAAAATGTTGATGAATGTGGGTTTAATGTAGGAATTCAATATTTTTAACTAACCAGTCATCGAGCCTTGGGTCTGGTCCCAACAAAAGCGAGAGAAATCCTCTGAGCCTTTTTGACTGATAGTTTAGAACACTGAATACTTGTAGGGGAGGGGAAATTAGTGATTTTGTCAAATGATGCTTTATTACATGATTGCTCAACTGCTTTCTACCTACCCAACTTTATTTCTAACAATTTTTCTTCATTTTGTATGTGCATTTAGGCTTGCAACCTTAAAACATTTTTCTTTCAAAGCATAAAACTGTCTAAATCTACCTTATTTCATCCGAGGGCTCAGATTAAACTGTTGAGCTCCTCATTATTCTCTACCTATCTACTGATTTGTCAAGTTTAAACTGTTTGAAAAATCTTTATTCTCTATCTAAAACATGAAATTGAAAGCATGAAAAGTTAAGATTAAACTATTTAACTGATCATGGATTATGGCATTTATTGACACTCTGCACATAATCATTATTCTTGCAGTAAAAAGTAAAAGCAGTGGCATTTGGATTTGCTCACTTTTAGGTCTTATTTCTCTTTTTTCTTTTGGGGTCTATATTTTTCTAAGTCCTTTGATCTTTCTTTTAGGATTTTTTACCCTCTTTTTGGCTTTTTATTATTTTTCATCTTTTCAAAATATGGGAAAACAACTTGCAAAAAGCAAGGTATGTACATATTTATAAGACTATCAAAGTCAATTCAAAATTTATGAACCCTATTACTATAGGACCCTAACAGTGGCTCCATATGTGGATGACATTTCCTAGTGAAATATCAAGAACTTTAAGACTAGTAGCCTTTGGAATTTGACCGTGATGACCTTGTAAATGTCTTTTGATATCTGAAATTTATTCATAATTATGATATTTACCTCTCAAAGCTTAAGGCCTTCTCTCCGGGCTTCAACTTTGTTAGGGAAACATCCAATCCAATCTAAACTCTGCAATGTATATGTACAATGATCAAAGTGAATAAAAACTAACTATTTGTTAACTCAGGAGAGTAGTAGTGCTTCAACATTCTACCATTTACTGGTCCTTCTTCTTCTTGCCCTTAAATAGGCTTTAAGGGGAGGGGTAATAATTTCTTCTTGCCCTTAAAAATTTGGCACTTATGACAGGAAGTTACATACTTTTTGACATCAACAAACAAAGTAGGCCAGTAAAAACTAGCTCTCAGGATCTTGTCTGCAGTAGTTTTCCAATATAGATGTCCTCCACAGTCACCTGCATGAAATTCTTCAAGTATTTTGTCAGCTTCTTCCTTTAATAAACAATTTAATAAAATCCCACTATGATCGCTCCAAAAAAGGACATTGTCTAAAATACAAAATCTTACTGCCTTTAGTTTTAAGAATCTGGCTTTGGTTCTTGACAATCCAGGAGGAGCTTGTAAGTTTAGGAATACTGTTGTGTAACCAGCTCCAAAAATAGAAGAAAAGAGATATCAATGCCTTAGAAATAAGCTACTTCGAGGGGGAAAACTCCAATACATTACATAAATGAACAATTCTTGGATGATACAATTTACAAAACCTCCTTTCTATATATAGGAGTCCATGTGGCCATAATGTAATCCTAGTGGGCCACATTGTAATCCTAGCCAACCTAACAATAATAATTTAAGGGCACAATAATAACAAAATAGGGGCTACAAGTGTACAATAATAAAAATAAGGGGGTTACACTAATAACAATAAGGGACTATACTAGTAATATAGGGACCTAACAAGTACAAATATGATATATGTATACCAAGGTGAGTTTGAGAAGGCTTCACTAATCGTTGGAGTCACCATCTCTTCCTGATCATCTACTTGGGCAATAAAATTTATGTCTAGGGCATTACAGTTAGATACGGCCATAAGTCTGGATAATCCTTGTCCTTTGATGAGTTTTGTGGGTTTTATTTCTATGTCATATTCTAAGATAGTGGCAATCCAGTTACCTCTTCTTTCATCAGGTCCATCTTGAGTAAGGATGTCTTTTACTACAAAATTTGGGACATAGGCAATGATATGAGAGTAGAGAATATAAACTCTGAAGTCTTTAATGGCCTTAACCAAAGCTAAGACTTTTTTTTACATAATTTTGTACTTCAAAGGAGCATCTATAAGGGTATTACTGAAGAAAGCTATGGGCTGTTCAAATCCTTGGTCATTTTTCTGCAGTAAAACTACAACAATGGTTTGTTCTGAAGCAAATGAAAAAATTATGAAATCTTTCTTAAAGTCAGGACTTATTAGGACTGGAGTTTTGGTTAAGGCTTGTTGGATGGAGTCAAATGACTGTTTGGCCTCAATAGTCCATTTAAGAACTGAATCTTTTTTAAGCATGTTATTTAGTTCTCTAATTATCTTAGCTAAATTGGATATAAATCTTCTTAAAAAATTAATCTCACCTAAAAAGGCTTGTAACTCTTTGATGTTTCTTGGTGGAATAATGTTAAGAATTGCTTCTATCCTAATAGGATCTATTCTAATTCTTTCTTTAGAAATTATGTGTCCAAGTAACTTACCTTCTTCTAATCCAAATAAACTTTTCTTAGGGTTTAAAGAGATGCCATATTTCCTGCATTTAATAAAAACTTGTCTCAAATGATCCAAGTGTTCATTATCAGTTTTGGAAAACACAGTAATGTCATCTAAGTAAATTACTAAGAAATCATATATTTCCTTTGCAAAAGCTATGTCCATAGCCCTTTTAAAGGTTTCCCCTGCATTCATTAGACCAAAAGGCATTTTTACATACATAAAAGTGCCCCAAGGAGTAGTAAATAATGTTTTGGCTTGATCTTCTTTTTGGACTAAGATCTAGTTGTATCCTGAAAAACCATCTAAAAGTGACATCCTTGAAGAGCCAACTACCCTTTGTAATATATGATCCATTTTAGGTAAGGGGTAATTATCTTTCAAAGACACTTTGTTTAGATTCCTAAAGTCGACACATAATCTAATCTCTCTTGTTTTCTTTCTTGTTGGAACTAGGTTGGAAACCCAATCAGAATATCTGATTGATGAAATTATCTGTGCATCATACATTCTTTTCACTTCTTTTTCTATCAAAGGTAATAAAACAAGGTTAATTCTTCTCAACTTTTGTTTAAATGGCTTTTGGTCTTCTTTTATTGGAATTTTTATGTTGAATTATGTTGGTATCATAAGATTTGAGATCCTCATAACTTCAAGCAAAAACATCTTGATATTCTTTTAAAAGAGTAATGTATTTTTATTTTTCTTGTGGAGGTAATGTTTTGGAAAGTTTGATTATTTTGGGTTTTAACTCTGTACCAATATTGCATTCTTCTATATCAGATCTAACTCGCTCCATTTTGGGTTTTCTAGCTACATCATTTGAGTAAAAAAGATCTTCTAAGGGAGTTAAACCTTTGGGTAAGAAATTATCCTTAAGATTCAATATATATGTTTCATCATCAATAATTTCTTCAATCTCTACTTTCTCTAAGCTATCTATATCAGATTGACTAAATCTAGTTGGTTTAGCAAACTTTATTCTATTTACATCTAAGTTATTCAAATCTAAATCTTGATTTATGGTACAATCTGTGTCTATCTTACAGTTCTAAAATTCATCTTCATTGTTCATAAACTTGTAAATATGTTCATCCTGAGAAAAATTTTGCCAATAATTGAGGTTGTCTAGAATTATTGGCCTATGCTTGACTTCAGCAGTGTATCTGTGATTAGGTTGGAATGGTAAATTGCATGTACTAGCAGAGGTTGCTAGACAATGAGCCTGTATATTTTGTTTTCTAAGTATAGTAGAAAATTTACATTCCAATAAATCATCAGTTAAATCTATCACAATGTCTCTGTATCTGCTTAGTCTAGGATTGTAAATAGAATATACTCCATTTACTTGTTTTATGATCAACTCTGAATCTCCCATAATTAATATTCTTTTACCTCCTAAGTTCCGAATAATTTGGAGTCCTAGAATGAGGGCTTCATACTCAACCATATTATTGGTACATTTGAAATTAAGCTTGAAAGCATGGCCTTCTGAGTGATTAGTCTCCATGTTGGTTACCCAAACTCCTGCTCCTGCTCCTAACTTATTTACTGAACCATCAAAGTCTAAATGCCATAAAGATTCATGAAAATATTATCATTGTTTGGTGCTTTCTTTTTCTCTATTAGTTCAGTTTGGATTTCATTAGTTTCAGAGTTACATAAGATAAAAGAATCAAGGTCAGTTGGTGTGGAGTAAATTGGATAATTTATAGATCTTTCGGCACTACTAACTATGTATCTTCATCAATGTTTCCCTATATAACTTCTTAGGATGGCCAAAAACTGATATAGTAGCATAAGAAATGTCCAATTGTAGAGATTCCTGTAACTTAGCTCCCCATGAGTGAGATAGTAACATTCCATATTTAGGTGGGATATCAACTACTACAATGTCCATTAATATGCTCTTACCAGGATATTGAACTATTGTTATACACAAATCTTTGATTAAACCTAGGCATTTAACTTTACTTGAATCAAACGAGAACAAAACTTTGTAGGGCCTTGTGATTTCTAGATTGAGAGTTTCCATTATGGCTTTAGGCATTAGATTAT
Organism: Pinus albicaulis; assembly: GCA_034641835.2. Taxonomy (NCBI): domain Eukaryota; kingdom Viridiplantae; phylum Streptophyta; class Pinopsida; order Pinales; family Pinaceae; genus Pinus; species Pinus albicaulis. Next base: position 80,447 of record JAXQQM020082191.1, read on the forward strand.
GGGAAGCTCTTGAATCTAGCATGGCATTGTGTAAAATTTGATTATGAATGGTAAGACTGATATAAAATGGAGGAACTTCTCCATCTGCATTTTTTCCATTCACATCTGGGACAAAAATCAACTCTGGCTGATCCTCATTTAGATTTATGGAATCCTCTCCATCATTCATGTTTAATGTTTCGGTTATGGTTGATTTATACAAGTCATGTTTTACCAATTCAGCCAGAGGAATTGGTATTTTTAGCTTTGCAATTTCAGATTGTATGTTGAATGTAGGTTGAGATTTACTGATTCGAATCAATTCTTCCTTAGTAACTATAATTTGTGTTGGTTTGTCTTGTTTTTATACAATAATGTTTTCATTTTCAATTGGTTTAAGGTTCTTTGTTTGAGTTTCTTGTGTTTTACTGCTCCTAACTTTCTTTTTAGGGATTGTTTGTGAAGCAGTAGATGTTCTTTCAGACTTAGAATTATCAGCAAATGTTTTTGAAGAAGTAGTTTTTGGATCTAATGATTTAGGGTCAGCAGAGGGAATTTTAGGATGTAAATTTGTTGTTTTAACAGAATTAGAAGCTTTAGCAGCAGTATATTTCTTTCATTCTTTTGTAGCTTGAGAAAATTCATCAGTAATATCAACAATTTTAGGGTTTGATGCATTTTTAGGACTAGAAATGTTTTGGGAAGAACTAGAGTTTTGCTTATTTTCCCTTGGGAGAATTTGCAAAACTTTTGTTTAGGGAGCTTCTACTCTTTTCTTATTCTGAGTTTGGGAAGTTTTCTTGGTAGAAGACTCATTGTTTTTCTTATTTCTAAGGTTATATTGACTGTATATTTCATTTATTGCATAATCATAAGCTTGTTTATAATCAAAGGATTCACTTGAATCTAATTTGAGTTGTTGGAGTTCAAATAATTACTGATCTTCCTGAGTGAGAAAAATAGTATTATTATCATCTATTCCCATTAGATTTATTTCATCCTCATCATCATCCTTATTCTGAGAACTTTCAACATATTTCTCTTGAAATGGGGGCCTTATTGTTTGGTCTGGGGTTGTTTTTTTTGCTTTTCCTGAATTTGTGTTTTTTCTAAAATTGGGATTTACGATTTGTTGTTGATTATATTACTGAGGTCTCCTCTATATGTTGTCTAATCTATCCATCATCATGTCTAAAGTTTTAGCTAACATGTCTATTTTTTAGTCTGAATTGGAAGTTTCTTCTTTAATGGTCACTCTTCTCTCATTTCTTCGTCTAGCTTTTTTGGCTAAAATGTTTACTTCTACACTAACAACGTCTGTTTTCATTCTTTCTAAGGTTTTTGCATTTATTTGCCTCAACTGATAAGCCATGTCCATGTCAAATCCATCAGGGAATTTGAGTAGGACATTATTAGGGGTGGGTTTATATTTGCAGGGATGGAATTGTAAACGTTGTTATATCTAGTACAATAGTCTTGGACTGACTCATTTGGAGCTCTTGTCATGGCATCAAATTAAAACAATATCTGGAGTGGATTCTTTTTATTTTCCCATTTATTTAAAAACAATCTATGAAATACAGCTAAATCAGTTGCACTACCATCAGCAAGACCTCTAAACCATTTCTTGACTTCTCCTGTCAATGTTTGTGCAAATAACCTCATTTGAACATTAGAATCATCAATCTCATGGAGTTCAAAGAAATCTTTCATTTTATATATGTGTTGTTAATGGGTAGTGGCATCAAACTGTGGTATTTTGCTCTGATAGTCTTGAGGCATGTCATGAAGCTGTTGTGGTAAGACTAGGGGAGCATACCTAGCAGCCATAGCTTGAAGTTTAGCTTGCCTAGGAGGTAAAGTAGAAGTGCTTGGGGCTGTGCTGGAAAAGATAGCTGATGAACTAAAAGTTGTAGTTGAAGTGCTGGGAAATGAAACTAGAATGTATATGGAACTACTAGGGAATGAGGATGATGTGTTTAAAAAATCAAAAGGTGAGCTAATGGATATAGTGGATGAAGTGAGTGGTGGAAATAGTACTCTAGGCTGTAAAGGTAATTTAGGGATAAATGGATATGTAGATGAGTTGGTAGTGGAAGTTATATATGATGTAACAACATACAAAGATGAATTTTTAACTGGTATTATTGTGGTATGTAACTGAGAAATTGGAGGTTTATTTGCATAGGTTAATAATTGAGCTATTTCAATAGATTCATCAATATCTTTGAGAATAGTAACATTAATTTCTTCAATTTTAGTCTGATCTTGAACTTTCTTTGATTTTGAATTTACTGTAATATTTTTCTATTTTGTATTCAAGAATGAAATAAAAACAGGGTCTAAAAAATCAGTTTTCAAATCACTTTTAGATTTACTTCTATATAAAGAATGCTCAAATTTCAGATCAAAATCAATATCTTGTAGACTTACTAATTCCTGTGGTAATGAATTGACTCTTTTTAATGATACTTCAGCTTCTAAATCTTCTAACTGTTTTTTCTTTTTTCCAATTCGGTCTGGGTTATCTACTATTAGTGTAGGTTTAGGATCCGGGTTAGACCTAGTATAGTAAATTTTCCTAGAAGCCATGATTATTGTTTTCAATACCCACAACTTATAAAAGAAATCTTAAAGTAAAAGGATGTATAAAATGTTTTCCTTTAAGGCTAGTTTTATGACTGAGGATTAGTTAGTTCCCCAGTATGGTCGCCAGTAATGTTATCACTCTAGTAATTCTAAAGTTGTGAGATTTTGGTTTTTAGTCAAAGAATACTAGATGTAACTACTAACCAACTTCAAACCCTAGGATCTAGAGTTCCTAGGGTTCAGAGAGGGCTCTCTCTTTAAAATTTAACTTTGTTTCAATTTGTAATATTAGGCTAGTTATGAAAGTGCATCTTTGGTTTTGTTTTGGTAGATTTGGTGGGAAAAATCACTTGAAAGTATGGATAGAGGAAATCTATTTGTCCATTGGGCTAAGGAGTCAAAATCAAGCAAACAGGACTAGGATTAAGGATAAAAGGTCAATTTTTTTTAGGGCAAGATAGATAACCCTAGAAGATCTTGGAAAGTTTTTTTTATGAGGTGATATGACGGGATAAAGGGCACTTTAGAATCCTTTGATCCGGAAAAGGAAGTAATAGGAAGAGGTCAAATGAGAGAGGGAGAAATTAAGGGTTCCCTACACTGGAAATCATAGGAAAACATATAAATGATAACTAGTTAAAAACAAGGTGCTCTTAACAAATCCTGTAGTAATACTCCTAGTTATACATTCAGATTTAGAATAAACATAGATGGATGCATGTAACAAAGAAAGATAACAATGACAAGTGAGGAAATACTTCACTCCAAATAGCTCATCATAGGAATCCTGAAGTATGATGCCAATTGTTTTGATCCAGCCTACTAACTCGAAATTTGACACACAAAAGCTTTGAAATCCAAGAAGAAACGATTATAACAATCCTAACAATTTTATTCCACCCAAAATACTTCTAAGGATGAAGTATTTATACATAGTTCTTTACAAAATATCCTAGAAGACTTCTAGGAATTACCTTAGGAAAATAAAATATCTTTACAACAATAATAGAGACAACTACTTAACAAATCAGCAAGCTGTCCTATTTATCCAAAAGAAATAGAAACTGTTTAGAGGATAAGATGCAGCTGGCTGCCTTGGTGTCCTTCTTGCTGGCTCTTAGATATTTTTTGCAATATGATCTGCCTTGTCTGATACTCTTTCTCGGATACTCTTTATTCATTGATACTCTTTATTCACTGATACTCTTTAACCATAATAAAAAACTATTTACTGTTGTAAAAAAATCTGTTTTGACTGTAAATTAGAAAATAGTTTTCTTCCTTCTTTGATCTGTCTATCTTTTATCCTTCATAATAAATCTGTAAGTGCTTGCCAATCCTCATCTTTAGGAATTTGTATTTTCTTTAATTTCCTAAAGTTTTCATCAACTTCAGTATATCTAGCAAAGGTGGGCTTGATGATAAACAAGTGTTTTATCTCATATTGCAAGTAGAATAAATTTTCAAAACTCTTGAGTAACACTTTTCCTGTTGGTATGCCTTGACCTGATAGTTTATTTACCTATTATTTTTCAAACTCTCTAATCTTCTTATCATAGTAATTTTGAGGCATTAGTTTATCATTAATAACCATAATATCAGGCAGTCCTTTTTGCCTCAAATTTGTAAACTTAACCATAAACCGGGTTATGGTAGTATTCATTCTCTCATATTTTTATTCTAGTTGCCTCATCAGATTCTTCTTTGTGGTAACTTTCCTAATTTCTAGGATAGTTTCAGTTCTGTTTGTAATCTTGAGTTCTTCCAACTCCTGTCTGTTTTTGCTGTTAAGGAAAGTGATTAGCCTTACAACTTGCTCTGGTTTTTCAGCCAACTCACTTTGAGTCTTTTGAATTTCTGCTTGTGCTTTTAGTAATAACTCTCTTTGCTAAAAAATTACCTGAATTTAAGGCCATACATCATGGACGACTTCAATGACATTGTTCCAAAGATTATTTTTGATGTATGATATTTTCTCCTTTAATGTCAATTATTTCTGCAATTTCTTCAACTCTTCATTCAGTCTGATCGCATTTTTTTCATGTGTCTTTGCATTTATCTGAGCTAATTTATTTGATTTCTCAAGATTTTCTACCATTTTTGTCAACCTGTTAATCTCATTTGTCTTTAAAGACATTTCTTCCATTGCTTTCACTATTTTGCTGGCTTCATCTGTATGTTGAACTACTGTTGTAGATGATTCAGTAGCTGATGTTGTGGAAGAAGTCACTGGCACTGCAGTAGCCAGTGGTTCTTTGGGTGCCAACTTTTCAGCTAAATTTTAAGGCAGTATTGCAGTGTTAACTGGAATAACTGTAGGAATCTCTGGTTCTTTCATTGTTTCCTTCTCCTGGACAAGTTTGTCCATCTGTATTTCCATCTCCTTAACTTGGGCTGTCAACTGAAAAATTCAATTCATCATGTCATCTTTTTCACTCTGTTCCCGTATGACTTATTTTGTTTGAGGATGTTCACTTTGAGGAAGTTTGAGATGTTTCCTCAAGGCTGCTATATCTTAATTTTTCTTCTTCACCAATAATTCTGCTGCTTTGATATTAGCAGGGTCATATCCCACTTGCAAAACTAGTTCTTCTAAGGCTTTTATCCTTAGATCCTTGGCATACAATGAGGCTTTTTCCAACTTCATCTGATCTTGCATGTTGGAGATGGTGTTTTGGAGCTTCTTAGCACTCATGGTTTTATTTGTGATAGTAGAATATAACATTTCAAAGGTCTGTCTATGGAATTCAATTTGATCAAGAGCATAGATCTTATCTGTTTGGACTTCCAAATAACCTTTCTTATAATCTGCCACTGTCTTAGGGGATTTGACTATGGACTGCAATAATGACATGATTAGCTATTGATTAGAATAATCAAATGTGGAAAGGAGCCTATTTTGCACACTTGGAGTCTGTTTGAGATATTGAGAATAAATATTATTCTTTATCTCTTCATTCTTCAACTTAATCTGCTTATATTTCTCTTTAATATCCAAATCCTTTTCCTTAGCTTCCTGTGAGGAAGAGGCTTCCATGCTTTGCTGTATTTCCATCAACTGTGTGTCTTCATTGTTGATTTTTTCTTCATTCTGAATTTTAGTATTTGGCTCATTGATAATTACAGTAGCAACATTTGTTTTTGGAAAATCTGTATTGGTATTTAAAAGCTCTGTTTCTTCCACATCAATTGTTACTTTTCCTTTACTTGCTGAATCTAATTTGGGCCTTTTGTTATATATGAGCTTGAACTTGGTTTCAGTTGTAGTTTCTGCTACATAGGCTCCTTATTCCCTTACTCTTTTAGTGGACTTCTCTGGTTAATTTGCAGTCTCTAAGGTATGACTAGTATTACCTTTGTTTACTGCATCTATTAAAGTGTTTTTAGTCCGTTCAATCTGATTTGCAAACTTTTCTATTTTTGGTTTTTCTTCATGGATGAAGGGTGTTAACTTGCATTTAACCCTTACCTTGCTCAGGATCCCTTGTGGATCATAATTCCAATGAAAACTTTCTTCAAATTTATATTCCAATAACTGATTTGCTGCTTCTTTCTCTGCATCCCTATGATTGCATATGAATGGCCCTATCTGATTCTTAAGTTTGAATTGGGTTTTCTTCATAGCTGCCATGAAATTTATGGAATCAGAGGTTAGGATCTGCCTGATATACTCCAAGGCAAAGATCCTCATTGAAGGATGTTTGGGTAACTTGTAAGGTAACAAGTTTGACCCAAAGACTCTGATCTCAGTATATTTTTCATACAAATACCAGTCACCAACCTTACTCTGCTCTGATAACTGCAATATTTTTTTCATTTCTTCATTTATTCTTGGCTGCTCTGTTTTGGTTAACATTGTGATCACTGGATGTAAAAATAACTCTGAAAATTCTGAATAACTGAAATCTGAACTTTCTTTCCTGAGCAAGGATGTCCAAAAAATGACAGATAGAGGATTTCCCTCTATGTCAAGTTTTTGAAGAGTAACTGGAAAATTATCTGATTGAAAGTATAAAAACATATGGAAAAGGTAGGAGGTATATCTAAACACTCCCTCAATTCACAAATTGATCAATTGATAATGAATACTATCAGCAATGAAACCAACATAATCAAATATTACTGATGGTGGTTGACCTGAGGAAAAGGTGGATAAGAACCCCAAGATGGACTCATCTGTGTGTTCATCAGTAAAATATCCAAGGATGAAGGAAAGCATGGAAATCACATGTCTTGAACCTTCAGGGAATTTAGCAATAGAATATGGGGGATTTAGCTTGGGAATTTCTACATGTAGAGGCATAAATGTCTGAAAAATCATGAATCTCTTGGGAAAATCTAGGCCAATATATAACTTGGTGATGGCCTCTATAGACAAAGGGACTGCTTGGGGGTAAGGCTGAAGCTGTAACATCTAGTTAATTGATTCTGCAGTAATGGTAAAAAGAACATCTTTATTGGTATTTACAATGGCTCTTTGTTCAGGAACATAATATTGCTGACACAATCTAATGACCTCCTGACATGGGAGAGTTAAAGGGACAACATATTTGGGCAAGTGGGATTCCAAAATATGGACTTCTTCTTCATTATCTAATGACTTCTCATAGCACAAGTTATGGATATCTAGCAGGTTAAATTCAACAATGGGATCTGCTATCTTGTAATCAGTATCAGCTAGTGGGATGTGTTCAATATCAAAAACAGGTGGTTGAGGAGGATTTACAACAATTGTAGTATTTGAAGTCATGGTAGGAGTAGGTTTAGGTACTTTGGAAGCTTCAGGCTTGCTAGAGCTCTGCTCTTTAGGCATTTTGGACTACTTTTGCAAGTTTAGACAGTTTGTAGAAGTAATTTACTTTAGCAAAGGATTTCTTTGATAATTTTGGAAAATTTTAGCTTTTTTCTTTGGGATTTCTTTCCCAATTAGGCCTTGTCAAAGAGGTTTATAGAATTTTCACTGGTTTAAAACAAGAAACAAGCGTTTCTTGAGTATTTTAATGGAAAATTGGGCTAAAAACTCTTTTGAAAAGTGTCACAAAGGCTTAGGATACTTGCGAAGGTTTTCTGGTTTGATTTAAAGCTTGGAATAGTTCATCAAACTGTGAAAAATTACAAATTTATTCAAAAATTGTACGCTGCAGAGAAATAGGGTTTCTGGAAAAAATTTGACAGGGTCTGGCCTGTTTTTGGGGCTTTTTGACAGTTTTTTTTAATGGATTCTTAAATTCAAGTGTGTTTTTGTTCTTAAAATATCTTTCAAATATATTGCTGGTTCAAATTTGAGAAAAATGCCTTTTGTATGCAGATATTTGGCTTCGGAAGAGTTTTAGAGGTTTTTGAATGAAACACAGCTTCTGTAGATTTTCTATAGCGAAGTACAACTCTTTGGTGGTCTTCAAAGGCCACAGGGTAAATCTTGTAGGTTCTTCGAGGCATAAAAATGGCGGAAAATGGAAAAAAAGGATGTTTTTTTACAGTCAGGGAGACGCGAGTAACATGTTAATGCATAAGAGAAAGGAATAAATTATGTTTCAAAAGTTTAATATGTATTTTGGTCACATTACTTCTACATTGAATGTTGGTCACATCGGGCGGAAGCAACAGTTTCAGAATCGGATGATCAAAACCATAAATGGTTATTGCGCATGTCTTTGGAGGTAAGTGGTATAGGGCTTAACCCACACGATCCAATAGGAATCGACTACGTGGAGGAGAGAGAAATTTATAAATCACTATAAATTGGGACAATCACATCATATAAATCACTATGTTTATATATATATATATATATATATATATATATATATATATATATATATATATATATATATATATATATATATATATATATATATATATATATATATATATATATATATATATATATATATATATATATAAACATAGCGATTTATATGATGTGATTGTCCCAAATGTAAAATGATGAATGATGTTTTGATATTTTTAAAGTATTGAATGATTAATGTGCCAATCAAGTGCTTCATTAGCTAATGATTCTACTAACCAATTATCATATTGAGGAATATGAATAAATGTAATAAATTGAAATGAAAGTTGCAACAAACGTACCCTACGAAATAATCAATGAAAAAATAGGTTTCGCACACGATAAGTGTTGTTTAATTATGAAACCACCAGTTTTGAATTCGATTAAACTACTAACAAATCAACACCAAGAGATATTGCCTCCAAGAGTAGGTTTACCATTGTAGTGTATTATGTTACATTGTTCGAAGCAGGACCAATGCAGACACCTCTTGAAACTAACAATTGACTGGATGGATAGTGGATTACCCAAGCCATAGAAGCCAAGTTCCGAGTATGTCTACTTACACCATCTACAAAGCTAAAATGACTCATCTCATCCAATAATACCTGCCAAAGCAGATCAAAATCATCAAAGTCACACCAAAAATAAAAAAAACAAACATGTACAAAAATACAATATATACAACAAAGCAGATGCTAGGTTGAAGTCTATGCATAATACTTCTTCAAATAGAGCCCATTTCTGGGCTCCGTCAACTCGTTCCCATAAAAATCAACCAAGGCATAAACTCCCTTTTTTAGGACCTTTTTGACAATAAAGGGGCCATACCACATGGATTTGAATTTGCCTGCCTCCAATGCATCCTTCTCTTGGGCATAAACCAAGACAAGGTCACCTTGAGAGAAAACCCTAGTCTTGACCACTTTATCGTACTGAACCTGCACCCATTTTTTATGCGCATCATTCATCGTAGCTGCATCTCGGCACTGCTCATCGAGATGTTCCAGATGGATAAGGCATTCTTCAAGACTAGAAGTGTCGGGAAGAAGCTCAACTGCCAGCTTAAGGGAATGAGTTTTGCATTCAATAGGAAATATAGATTTGAACCCATAATCTAGTTGAAACGAAGAGAAACTAGTTGCAATCTTTACAGACATTCGTTATGCCCAAAGTACAGGGTACAACATGACGTGCCAATTGGATCTGGTTTTATCAATTGTCCGTTGAAGAATTGTTGTTAAGTCCCTATATTAATAGTGTAGTCCATTATTGTGTTAGTGTAGCCCCCCTTATCATTATTTTTGTACCCCTGTAACCCCCATATTTTTATTATTGTTCCCCTACATTATTATTGTTGGGTCGGCTAGGATTACATTGTGGCCCCATGGACTCCTATATATAGAAAGGAGGTTTTGTCATTTGTATAATCCAAGAATTGTTCATTCATGTAATGTATTGGAGGTTTCCCTCTCGAAGTGGATTATTTCTAAGGCATTGATATCTATTTTCTTCTATTTTTGGAGTTGGTTTCACAACATTTGGTATTAGAGCTTTGGATTCTAGGGTCGCTGCTCCAAATAGGTCATCGTGGAATTTTCACTATAAAATTTTTTTATACGAAGGTTCAGAGGCTGAAAGTTTTAAAGTGCGAAGACAAGATCATGAGGAAAATCATCGCAAAATTTCAGATCTTGGTTTAGAATATTTTCAGAGATATGGTCTGTGGAAGTTAGGTCTTTTGCAGGTTCCTAAATTTCATCTCAAAGAGGTGATCGTGGGAAAATATTCATAAATCTCTCTCTGAGCATCGGATTGGAATTATGTAAAAAGTGGCCACAAGTAAACGAAAAGTAGTTTCCTGTCTAGGAATTTTAGATCCTAAGGAAGAAACAATGACACGTGGCATGTCTTACAAGTTTGTTTTACTGAACCAATCCATAATTAGGTCATCCTAGGAGATTGGGCACAACTTTGTCTTCAATAATCCAAATAAGGTCAAACCTATGGAATTCGAAAGAGAATTTATAGGGCTACCACAGTACAAAATTTCAGATATTGAAGATCCAAAATCACAGAGTTAATTCAGTTTCAATATCGAGCTCCTCAAAAGCAAGAAAATGGTGTGTATTTGGTTTTTAAAATTGCATAAAGTTTGTTTGAAAAAGCAGTTTGAAGTGATTCCAAGGGCATATTTTAGAATTTTTATCAATATTTGGTTCTATATTGCCTCCAAAAAATAATTACATACCCATTAAGCCTTCAAAAAGCTATACTATGACGCATGAAGAGGAAGAATTGCAGTGTGAGGTATCAAAATTACAGTACCAAGTGCAACAAATTTCGATCTTACGAAGAGCAACCGAAGATGACATAGATGGTTTAAAAGAAGAAATGGAGGCTAAGTTGTATGTTTTTAAGGATCAAATAATAGCTAATATGGATGATAAATTAGTGGAAGATCACATCGAGCATCAACAACAAGTTCTCCAACTCTCAAAGGATAACCTAACTTTGGTGCAAAATCTAATGAAACAACAGGAAGATAAACATCACATCGAAAGAAGTTCTGAAGCAGTCACAGAAATAAGAAATCGACAAGTACGATCAATTTCAGAGTATCTCAGCAAGTGGAAGAACTTTCCTGTAGAATATTCCACATGGGAGGATGAGAAGTTTGTACAAAAGCATCAAGAAATAATCAAGCGTTGAGGATAACACTTGTTTGAAGGAAGGGGCATGTTAAGTCCCTATATTAATAGTGTACTCCCTTATTATGTTAGTGTAGCCCCCCTTATTGTTATTGTTGTACCCTTGTAACCCCCATATTTTTATTATTGTTCCCCTATATTATTATTGTTAGGTCAGCTAGGATTACATTGTGGCCCCATGGACTCCTATATATAGAAAGGAGATTTTTTCATTTGTATCATCCAAGAATTGTGCATTCATGTAATGTATTGGAGGTTTCACCCTTGAAGTGGCTTATTTCTAAGGCGTTGATATCTCTTTTCTTCTATTTTTGGAGCTGGTTTCACAACAATTGTCTTCAAGGATTTGTTAACGGCTTCAACTTTCCCATTGGCTTGAGGATAGTAAGGAGATGAATGCTCCTGCCGAAAACCTAATTTTAGAGCCAATTCAGCCATCATACTGTTCTGAAAATGATTTCCATGGTCAATGACAATCTCTTTGGGGATACCAAAGCGAGAAATGACTTGATTAAATAGGAATAGGGCTGTTGTCTCACCGTCATTCCCAAAAGTAGGCATAGCCTCAACCCACTTCGTAAAGTAGTCTACAGCTACAATAATGTACTTGTGACCCTTAATCGAAGGCGTGTTACAAGTAGTATAATAAATACCCCACTTTGTGAATGGACCGACAGTGACGACAGGAAAGAGCGGAGCTGGATGAGCGCGCATCTTTCGGGTATAAAATTGACAGGGATGACACTTTTTGACTGCCTCAACATAATATTTAAAAATCGAGGGCCAAAAGTATCCTACACGCAAGATTTTTTGGGTCGTATCAAGCCCATAAAAATGACCACCACAAGCTTCAATGTGGCAATCATTCAACACAACCTCAGCTTCTTCGAGAGTTAAGCAGCGTTTAAGGATCGAATCAACCCCATGACGATATAGAGTGTCATTGATAATCAAGTAACTTTTAGCTAAGTGATGAAAATTTCGACACTGATATTTCGAAAAAGCTAAGGGAAACTTCGCAGTCTAGAGATAAAATATGAGATATTTGTACCAAGGATCTTGTGAAGAAATGAGAAAAATATGCTCATTAGGAAATGATTCTTCATAAAAAATCTCTTCTCCACAGGGAAAATTAGAAATCAACTCCACGAATATCAATGAATTCTTGGATTTGGCAGATAGAAATTCAAGATCAAATTCTTGCAAAATAACAATCCATCGATTGTATTTGGCCCCAATCACTCGCTTACTAAGAACAAATTGAAATGAATTAACTCCCACCAAAACATAAGTTTTGCGAAGGAGGATATAATGTCTAAGTCGCTGGACAACGTGAACTGCTACCAAAGCTAGTTTCTCAATCAAAGAATATTGGAGTTCAGGACCCACCATGCCTCGACTAAGGTAGTATACAATATGCTCGCAAAGAGCATCATATTTTTGAACCAGAACCATACCTATGGTATATTTTTCTACAACGAGATACAAGAGGAAATCCCTGCTATAATCGGGTGGAATCAGTAATGGAGTAGAGGCCAATGCTTTTTTCAAAGCATCGAATGAATGTTGAGCAAATTCATCCCAAAAAAATGGAACTCCTTTCTTTAACAACCTCATAAATCCCTTTGTAATCTTGACATAATTCACGATGAATATTCGTAAGAAATTGGGATTGCCTTGTAGACTTTGAAGTCTATGGATCGAAGACGGGGGAGGAAAATGAAGTATTGCCTCAACCTTGAAGGGATCTACTTGAATCCCTTCCGTAGACACGATGAATCCCAAAAACTAACCAGATGTGACAGTGAAAACACACTTTTTAGGGTTCAACCGAATTTTATAATATCGACATTGTTCAAAAACCTGACGAAGGTGTAAAGGATGATCAATTCTCTTGTGAGAATGAGCAGCTAAATAATCCAAGTACGCCCTGATAATATGTTTGATGTCGTGGAAAGCATAGGACATAGCTCGCCGAAAGGTAGATCCAACATTTTTAAGGCTGAAAGGCATCTTCTTGTAAGAAAAGGTACCCCAGGGGCAAATAAAAGCAGTCTTATGCTGATCTTCAAGACAAGTAGTGATTTGATTGTATCTCAAGAAACCATCCATGAAGGATAAAATCTCATCCCTCACACACTCATCGATGATATGATCTATAAATGGTGTTGGGTAATTATCTTTAGGACATGCCTTATTCAAATCCCTGAAATTGATGCAGACTTGGATCGTTCCTTGTTTCTTGTCCACAGGAATTGGATTCAAAACCCACTCAGTTAATGGAATGGGGTAGATGAAACCCGCCTTAAGCAGCTTCTCCACCTTGGCTTTGATGGCTACAACTTTCCCAGGGTTGACCAGACGAAGCTCCTGTCGAATATGCTTAGCATTTTCGTATGTCTTGATATCATGCTAGACAAAATATGGATCTATACCAGACATTTACTCATAAGACCAAGCAAACACATCCAAAAATTCTTGAAAGAGATCGATGTAAGTCTGAATTTCTTGAGGGCAACATTCAACTCCAATTAATACATTCTGTATAATGTTGGGATGTGTGGAGATGCTTACCGGGGTAGTAGCAAAAATGACAGGAATATTCCCTTCATAAAATACCTGTGTTGGTGCTAAAGGGTTCAAAACTGGGTGAACAGGATGAGAATACTGAAGGCTAGAGAAACTTATTTCAACTTATCGCAAATCTGGTAGAAAGTAAAACCGATGATGCAAATCATCCCACGGTTTCTCTACACTAATAATTGCTTCAAGGGTGGGCTCTTTAGATGGAAGAGTGGTATCAAGGCAATCCTGAGCATAAGATGAACTAAGAGTCCAAGCTGGAGCCACATATCCATCCAATTCTTCTGGCGAAATAGAAACTGGTCTGGAATCTGCAGAGTCAACAATAGATGAATAAGAAATCTCAGTTGTAGACATAGGAAATTCCATTCCACCCATTGGCCTTCTTCCAATGTGAAGGTAGGATAAGGTAAGGTCCAAGGGTTCGAAAAATAATGAGTTCGAAAGAACTCTCTTTGAGTAGGAAACCTGGCGGAAGAAATAGTATTGATATGAACCAAAGGAGGTGGAAAATCAAAAGTACCCATCAAAGATGTATACATTCCAACCCCCAAATTCTCAATAGGTTGCTTAGTATCATTCACCAAGGGAAAAGTTGAGTCAGTGGATGCATTCGGATCTACTGGAGAATAGTCCATCTGATCAACAATGAAAATCCTCCCTTCGTGAGGGAAACATAAAATGTGAAACAATGAGGAAGCAATAGCATCCATCTAATAGATCTAGTTTTGCCCCAACAAAAGGTTATAGTCTATATTTGCATCAACTATCTCGACCTCGATATTGACAGTTTTACCCCTAACATAGATGGGTAAAGTTGGAACAATGCCACGTGGCCTGTGAGAATGACGATCAAACACAGTTAAAAGAGTAGCAGAAGGAACAACTGAAGGAGATCCAATAGCTTTCCGACATGCGAAAGACATCACATACATGGAAGCACCCTCATCAATAACTATTCAAAAGATATTAAACTTTCGATATGTAGACTTAATCTGGAAAACCATATGATGAGGAAGTCTCTTTTTGAAAGTCAATAGGTCAAATGTGATCATCAGAGAGTTCTTTGGATCAACAACTCCAATGGCAGTGAGAAATTCACTCCTTTATGCAGGAAATGACTAGAGTACCTTTAACGCAGACATGGCGCAACGAATTTGGGTCAGATCTTCTAAAATCGAGTATTTTTGGGCAACCTTGGCATTAGGATTGATTGTCATACGCTTTGTAGACCCTTTCGGCATCTGAGGTATAGGCTCAACTGCAAGCCTCTCTACATGGAGTAGCTCATCATTATTAGGAGCACCCTTAGCTTTCGAAGAATCATATTCGCCATAATCACGAGATCTCGTAGCGATATCTACGTGATCACTCATCATGTATATGTTTGATGGATTTTCCCCTTCCTGATTGCCCTCAGAGGGAGCTCCAATATTTGAATTCGCACCAGCAAGAAATTGTTGCCCTTGGGGAAAAGGGTTTGTTAGTACATCCTGGGAGCTAGAAGAACCCTGTTGAGATAACAAACCCTGAGCATCCTTAATTTTAGGGTAGAGGTGCATAAGATGGTCTCCAGTGCGCAACTTGCATGGAAACTTAACCTTATTTTTATTATCCTTCTCACCCTCTCCAACATGATCATTGGATCTATTCGCATTCCCCTTCCCATCCTTGTCTTTCTTCTTATTATTTCATCCTTTATTCTTCCCATCAGATTGTTTATTTCCTTTGGGGTTAGAATTTTGAACGACATTAATAGCCAAGGGCTGAGAAGGAGTTGACATTGAAGGTGTAGCCTGACCAAAAGGAGCAGATTGTATAGACAACTGGTGCAATTGATTTAGCAGGTTAGCCGTACCACTATCGATCATATCGATAAGTCCGTCACCATGAGGACAAGGTTTGGTTTTGGCTAAATCTAGCTTGGAGTGAGGAGCATCCGGCAGGATTTTATTAAGGACTCCAAACTGAGAATAGATTAGTTCTAGCTACTGAGCCCTAAAAATATCCTGCTCTTCAGAAAGTACCCCTGAAAGGGATACATCCTTTGAGATTTATGGCTGCAAAGATTTCAAAAACCATTCAAGAAGGAACTCATTCTGAATCTGAGCTTTGATTAGCCTCTTCCTTCTCCTCCATTCCTAAATATGATCAGAAATGTGAGTGGCTTTGTCCTGCTGAAAATTAGCCAAGAGATCAGTCCTTGCATAATAACGGACTGGGAACTGAAAATGGTTTAAGAACATAGTACCCAACTCACCAAAAGTAGCAAAAATCCCCCCTGCCAGCTCAATATACCATTTCACTGCATTCCCAGTTAAGGTTTGTTGAAATAATCTCAACCTAATCGAATCGTCGATAAGGGATTTTGACGAACACAATAAGTGGAAAGTGGTGACATGGTTCACCGAATCCTCACTGTGCTTCCCTTCAAACTTTGGAATGTCTGAGGGTAGTTTATTGGGGATTGGAGGCCAACTCAGACTATACCAAATATGATCGTTAGTCAACTTCGATAGATCTGGCAAGTTTAAAGTTGCCAAGACTGGTAAGTGCGGAGGAGCCTAGGAATTCCATCCCCCATAGGAAGGATTTCTCACATTCTGAAAAGAATAGCCTGGATTTGTTGAGGCATTAGGTTGCCAGATGTTGTTTGTAGAAAATGTTGAGCCATAAGAGAAGCCTTGTGACCCAGCATTTAGAGAAGGACCCCCTCCCAACATAGGGTTACTATAAATAGGGAAATTCCCTCCACCCGAGGTATTGAATGAAGAAGAAACCCCTTGGTAAGGGTTCCAAGCATTTGCAAACTAATAAAAACCCTGAGAAGCACCCACTAAAGGGAAATGAACATTCCCTTGCTGACCAGAGAAAAACTGACTCCTAGCTCCTAACACTGTAAAAGCAGGCTTCCATCCCGAAAAAACATTAGATCCTTGACCTTCGGAGAAAGGATTGAATCCTTGATTTTGAGAGGTGAAGGGAAAAGATCCTAAGGAAGGGTTCGAATGAAGAATATGCCCACTTCCAAAGGGACAACCCTGAAATGAAGCTGATCCACTAGCCATAGAAGGCATAGGAGCGGAGACAGCTGGAAAAACGGAAAATGAGACAGAAGGAATTCCACTAGAAGGCATTCCAAAAGAAAAGGGGCCAAATTGAGAAGCATATGCTTGGGTGCTTCCACTCGAAAATGGAATAGAAGTAGAGCCAAACACAACAACACTAGAAGTGATTGTCGAAATGGAAATAGTACCTCCTCATTCGACTAAAAGAGGAGTATGAACACTTGTAGTGATCATAGCGGAAGCTGTGTTCCTAGCCATGGCCATCGAAAGAAAGGGATATGATGGAAAAGGACTAGTCGGTCTCTGAGACTCAGGCCCAATGTACAAAAGGGCGTCAGGAAAACTAGCAGGAAAAGGAGATGAAGGAGTCTCAGGAGGCTGAGGAACTTCTTCAACTTCGAATTCTTCTTCCAGAAACAAGACTCTAGAGATGAGTGGAGTACTCCTCTCTACAATAGCACTAGTACTAGGACCACCCACAAAAACAACAAGCCCATATGAAGGATCACTCTCTGTTGCATTCGAAACCACTGGATAAAAATCACCCACTGAATTACTCCTATGCCTTCTTGAAGAAGGCTTAGCACTCGTAGGAGAAAGCCCAAGAAGCCTCCTCGATTGACGAGGCGATCGGTTAGCCAATTTATGAGATTGATTTTAGACCCAAAAAATATAAGAAGATAAGCAATATAGGAGTAAATAGCACACTCTAAAAAGTTCCTAAGATAAATTCAATCAAGTGGCCTTCAGGTATTTCTGCTCCGGGTGATTAGGACCAAACACCAAAATACAAGAAAGCGAAATAAGAGGACCTTCCGAAAATAGTCTGGGGTAATTACGCCCTAGGCTTACTAATGAAGGTAATAGAAATAGTTACGCTGACCTCCTGACAACAGCCTTTGCTGGTGCAAGTCCCAGAGCTTCGCAAGGGCATCCTCCAGAAGTACTGAAGAAAGTGATGCAACGTCTGTCTCAGGTACCACAGGTATTCCTCCCCGCAGTCACCTGTGTGGTCCCTAGGAGAGGCAACTAAGGGAACTAATCCGTATCAACAGCCGGGCGGAATGGTCTTAGGTCAAGATTCAACAAATAGGAGAGGGGGTATCTCTCTTCTTTGCCTTCACTCTCCCTCGCGCTTAACTCTCTGGAGGTAGAGATTTCCCAGTCCACTTAATGGAATTGGATTTTGCTCATCAATAAAATTTCTATGTTTGACAGTTTGAGCGGCCTTGGAGAGTTAACTCTCCACTCAGCTATTGCAGGGCCCTATAACCGAGCTAGTTGGTGTATTATTAATGACAATAATACAAAAAATTCTAGCACATTTTAATTATAGCGCTTGATTTTAAATTGGTTGTTACTTAAGTTAAGGGTGTTAGGTCCCTGTAATTTGGCAGATTGGAAATGACCAAATAGACAAGGGTAGCATCAAACCAACTTTGGAGTCCTAGGACCTACCCTTCCTGGACTCAGAGAGGGTTCTCTCTATATTTGTATAAAATGTATGACTTGTATGTTTTTAGGATGTTGATTTTAGGCTAGTTAAATTGATAGGGTTTGTTTGTTTTGTTTTGTTTGGTTGGATTGCTTGTTAAGTAAAACAAATAGAGTAAGAGAAATTCAAACCATTGGGCTATGGGGTCTGCGAAATGCTTGAAGAGTACAACAATAAATAAAGGGTGTTTCATAGGGAAAGCTAACAAAGGCAAATGGATCTTTTAGATAAAATGAGTATATGATGACAGTAAGTTATGAATTTAGTAGGTTTAAAGGGCAATAAAGAATCCTTTAGCCATACTTCAAACAAGGAAAGGCTTCAGGACAATAGCTTGGTAAAACTGAAAATCAGTTAAGAATTATTTAGCTAGACTCCACTAAACAAACCTCAAAATAACAAACAAGTAATCCTATAGGGCAGATAAGATTTCTCTAATTATTACTTTCAGAGGAAAACATAGAGATATTAATGATAGACAGAGTTGAGGTGCCAAAACAACATATCTCAACCTAAAATTTATGTTCTATTATCAGAGAAGCAATGAACATAATTTAAAACAAAGGAAAACATTGACAAGAGTGGAATAACATCACCATCTAAAAGAGTTCATGAATCCTAGGAATGTGCTGGTTCCATTGATATTCAGTCCAAGAGATTTACAAGGCTCCAAAGCCAAACTTCATTACAACTCAGAGTCTATGCTCAGCTCAACAACCAACCAACCAAAAATCAAAATGAGGCTTACATGCAGTATTTAACTGCCAAATTGGTGAAGTAAACCCTAGCTAGGGTTTTAGAAGTCATCAATTACATCATAAATGCATTTGACCATTGAGACCATGCAAGGACCAAGGCACAAGTATCCCAAGCTCATTAAATGCAAAAATAGCTTCTAACATAACTCCTCAGCTAATTTTAGAGATATTTTTCCTTAAATCCTTCAAAATATATTTTTTAATAAATTCTTGTGTCTTTTATTGAGTTTTTGGCAAGGGTGCAGCACCAAAACTGGAAAAATAACTTGAGTTGTAGCTAAGGTTTGGAGGCCTTCCCGATTTCCAAATGAGCTCCATGATAGCTCATTGGAAATCCTATCCTATCTAGTTTCCAAATATGCCTTTAGTTTCTAGATTGATGCCCATTTTCCTAGTCAAAAATCCATTCTCCCAAGACTGCTTAGGGCACAACGCCAATGCTGAAAAGAGGGCAGAAAGGTGTTTTTTAGGTGGTTTTTGGCCTTTTTGAGGGACTAGTTCTACTCTAAATGACCTAAACATTTCCGAGGGTGATGTCCTAGGCATGAGGAACATGGAAATGCGTATTTTTCATCATTTTAGTTCCCCAAAAAAGAGTGTAACGCTAGTGGCGCTGTGCGTTTGGCCCTTTTTTCTACTGGCCAAACAGTCAAAAACTCAAAATTAGCAAAAAGATGCAAAAATGGAATTTGTCTTTCTGATCATGTTTGGGAGGCTTGGAGAGATATATCAGAAAGGATGTCAATTTTATCCTTCTCCTTTGCCTCATTTTGTGCTTGAATCTTTGCAAGGGATCTTTTGAGCTTAGCCCTTGCAATTCTGTTCCTCATGGCATAATGCCTTGCCATCTTCTTCTGCAGGTCAATGCCTCTTTTTTCCTTTTCAAGTTGACCCTCTAGGTGCACAATGGCTCTCTCTAGCCAATATTCTCTGTCATAGCTGATCTCCATGGCAAGCAGCTCACTTGGAGTGTGTAATGCTCCCAATTTTAGCCTCAAGCTAAAATGGAACATTATAGTGGCATATTTTAATTTTGTTCAATAAAATGGGTAAGGAGACCCCTTAACCCATTGGTGATAGAGAAATAATACTCCTTATGAGGAAGGAGGATAAATAAGCAGCTGAAATAAACACCTAATGGTGTGAACATGATGAGGATCACCTTGAGTTGGCCATCTCTGACCAAGTCAACAACACTGCCTTAGAGGGGTGGCTTGATTTAGAAGACAACACAGTTTTTGGAGGGAAAGCATTCAAAAGTGAATGGAAACCCTAATTGTGGGACCTATGGTGAGAGAGAGTTCATTTTATTTATAAGAGAGAAGATAGCATCTCATATGTTCATGCTTTGATTCAGAAATTTCGTAGTGAGGCCAAGGACTTGCACATCCGAGCTGTTTAGCAGGATTGCAGTGCTCTTGAGCACTGGGGGCGTTCCCAGGAGGGGATCCCCCACATCTTCCTCATGGGAGGAGAGGATTTGAGCTGCATTTCCCCATTTCGGCATTTGGCCAAGCTCACTCCCTCAGTTGCAACGTTATTTCTGTAGCAGAATGGTGCTGTGTTGCTGGGGTAGCAGCAGAGGAGCTCATTGAGTCTTTCCTTACTTGATTTTTTAGTGGAGGAGTGATCTCTTCATTGGAGGAGCTATAGAGAGGGCTCTTGGACCATATTTCAGATCTGTGGCATCAAGCCACTCATTCACCATCTCCCACTGTGCAGTCACTTGGAGAAACTGCGTTATTCCATGAGGGCAGTGTCGAGGGAGATTCTTGTGCTCATCAGGAGGAGTGCTCTTGAGTAAAAGGGGATCAACCCCTTTTCCCTTGAGGGCATTATCAGAGGAGGGAATCAAAATTTTAGATCAGCCACAGTCTCATATTCAGTTGGTTTTAGTTGCAGTGACAATTTGTTTGTCACTATTGTATTTTATCCGGCATTTCTAGCAATCTCCCTAAGATTGGCTAGAAAGCCCATATTGAGCCCATTTTCCTCTCTTGGGCCATTTTCTTGTATCTTTCAGCTACATTATCATTTTTTATGTATTCAGCAGCTGTATCTCTCATAGAGATTGCACAGTCACTGCTCTCTAGCATTTTGTGCAACAACAACATCTCATGTATTACACTGCTTATTCATTGGAGGTTGGTTCTAAAAGCTTGAGGGCCTTTTTCCTCATGATATTTATGTATAACATTGCTGATATATTAATATGATGATTGCTGTAGTATTTACCCTCTCATGATACATTCAGATTTGTAGAGTTTCAGATTGATGTTTTGCATATTGCTGTAGCTCATTCTTTGAGCTGATTTATGAGGTACCTAAGTTGGGGAGATCTGTACAACCCACATAGATCTATTTGTTTTAGCTCTATTTCTGCATTTAGACTTCATACTATATGTATAAGAGGATCCTAGCACTAGACAATGTTTTGTTTGCAAGTATTTCCTTATACAACGTTCCCAAGGGAGGCATTGCAGGAATTCCTTGAAGGGAATTTTTAGCTTTTGACAAGTTCTATTGGCAGAGTCTGCTAGTGGGCCATGTAGCCTCTGGATCTCATCCTTCCTTGTGAAGGTGACATATCCAGTAAATTCCCCTAACAATAAATCTCTAAAATAGTTCACTGTTGATTGTTAATACTCCCGGAGTTGGAATATTGGAATATCTTAAGATATTCCCAATGAAGCAGAAATTTCCAGATTTGGAACATTACAGTGGTATCAGAGCATGATATTGACTCAACCTGTGCCCAAGACCCAATGCTATCAGAAATAGGAGCTTCTCTTCGAGGAGAGGAGATTTACAAAGGAGACAAGGAAAGAGGAATGATGGAAGAGGAGGTTTCCCTTCTTCTTTTCCAGACCATTAAGGACATCATTGAAAATATTGATGGAAGGGAACAGTGGGAAGATTTTCTAAAAAGGGTTGTGGATGGAGAAAACCTTAGTTTTTTCATGATGGGTGTGATCATTCCGCCACACATGCAGATCCACAGCGCAGTCCTTTTTCCATTTGCAAGGGGGATAGAGGAAGGAGATGAGGCCATTGGAGGAGCAGTGCTGCAACTCAAAGGTATGGCTCATGTTTGTTGGTTTGGAAGTCCCATTTTACATTGCCATTCAAATGCAAAAACACATGAAGCATTCACTAAGGGTTTGATGGAAGAACTTGGTGAAACTCATTGTGACATAATCACAAACACTTTGCATGCACTGGAAGGAACCAACAGTGCTGTCACACTGGGAGAACATCCATCACCACATGGAGGTGAGAAGGGAGCTATTGCTTCCACTAGAGGAGCTCTTTTATCTTTGCAGGGAGTTCCAAATATTTTACATGTGGGAACAAAGGCACAATTCCGGAGCCCTATATAGTATTTGCTGGGATTGTGAGATGGAAGGGGAAGAGAAGGATCAACATGGAGGGATGATGGGAATTCAACCATATCCATTTCAGAAACTTTCTACACAAGGGAAAGAGATTGCACCGCGCAGAGGAGAGAGGGAAAAATCATTCCACTCATACATGCAGTTTATCTCAGAGCATGATGTCTCACTTTATGAGGGCATTCCACCTAGGAGGCCACTTGATTTGGAGTTGATGAGAGGCATAATTCCATTTGGTTCACCACTCATGGATTCTGGAGGGGTGGAGACACTAGAGGGATCCAACACAGTGCAGAGGGTTTGGGGTAAAAATCAAGGAGGAGAGATATACTCTCCCATTTTCAGTATCACCCATCTTCATCAGCTTTACTACGCTGATAGAGTTTGTTTCATGGTTGGAGGATGGCTGCTCCAAGGATTTGGATGAATAGAGGATTCTTCCTTTGAGGAAGGACCCTTTCATGCATTAGAGTAGATGGAGGCCACTCATGCTTACATTGGCCAGGATCGGGAGATTCTTTGGAGGTGATAGTCTCTCATGGGAGGCTCATTTTCAGAGGTCTTTATTTCTATTTGACCATGAGCAGCTGCATGTTGGCATGGAAGCAACTTGGGGGATGAATTTGGCATGAGGGGATGTCAAGGTAGCAGGCAGCAGCGTGATGGAGCACCATATTGCAGAATACCAGTGCTGTCTATGTGGAGGACAGATCCATGATGGAGGGCTCAACTTGGGTTGAGTATTCCCCAGGATCCTGATGCATGCATGATTCTTGATGACCAGGAGGGAGATGACTAATACAGAGTTTATGACATGGTCATATAACACTATGTCAGACTCTTCTTGGCTAGAGCTCCTAGTCTCAAGAATAAATTATTGCATGCAGCATATGAGGACTTCCTAGCTATGCACTTGGATGCATACTTTGCCTTGCTAGAGGAGTTCACTTGGGAGGGCATTCATCATGGAATATATCAGCATAGGGAGAGATGCATAGCCCATTTTATTACGGTGGAGAGGAATTCACAACCACTTCCCTACTCATTGGAGGTAGAGGGAAATTCTCAGTTGGGCCATTTCAGCTCAAGAGCCCAAGTGCAAATTGGAGAAGGTATAATATCACATTTTGTATTGTACTTTCTTTCCTTGTTTGAGCAGCATGATGAGTCAAGAAGAGTTTTTCCTTCTTGCATAATGTACAAGGATGTATTTGTAGACTTTTGTAGCAGAATAATGGACCATTCTTATGGTGGTTTGTGGAGGGAGCCACATGCTCCTTGGTGTGCACCATTGGCACCAATTTATATTTTCATGTTCCCATATTTTGAGATGTGTGTGGCAGCAAACAAGTGGCTGGGAAAGAACTTGTTATGTATATTTTTGATGAAGGTAAGAGGCTCACTGCGTTGGTCCCATGAGAGGAGTAGTGACCCACTCTCTAGTTGTCTTGTGACAACATGTTTTCATTGTATTATGCTACCTTGTATTGTTGATGCTTATTTATTCATAGGGAGCACTATTTGGAGAGTGACTTATATGTTGGGACAGCCCATTGGGAGCACTATTCTCCCCATTACACATGTTCTATATTGCAGGAGATACCATGGGAAAACCATGATTTCCATACTATTAATTTTCTCTTCTTGTGGGGCAAACCACTTGGAGAATTTGGAGAGGCATTTCGTGGCTGAATATTTTGATGGGGTAGCTTGGGCCACGCTTGGAGGCCATACTATTTCAGCCCAAGGACAAAGGCAGCCCCATATACACTACAGAGGGAGAGAAGAGCTTATTGGGATGAAGCAGCAAAAATCTCTGTTAAGCCCCATTACATTGCACAGAACCGGGGGCAAGATTTCCATTTGGATGATAGCATGGGTGAGGGGATCATCAGTGGGATTATATTTTCCCATGCATGTCATCAATTCTACCTTGAGGAGGCCATAGTCAGTTGGGAGATTTCCACCTACACCTTCTGTCTTTCCGTAAGGTGCACCATTCCGGTTTGCATCCTTGGGAGGAGGCATTGGAGGACAGTTTTATTGCAACATATCTTGAGCAGTAGTGGAGATTGTTGATGAGGAGGTCACAAGAGAATAAGGGGGAGAAAATTTTGTTCTCTCTATGCAATTGATTGAGGACAAGCAACATGTGGGAGGGGAGGACTGTAATGTTCCCAATTTTAGCCTCAAGCTAAAATGGAACATTATAGTGGCATATTTTTTTTTTTTTTAATAAAATGAGTAAGGAGACCCCTTAACCCCTTGGTGATAGAGAAATAACACTCCTTATGAGGAAGGAGGATAAATAAGCAGCTGAAATAAACACCTAATGGTGTGAACATGATGAGGATCACCTTGAGTTGGCCATCTTTGACCAAGT
The DNA here is from genome assembly GCA_034641835.2 of Pinus albicaulis. Classification (NCBI taxonomy): domain Eukaryota; kingdom Viridiplantae; phylum Streptophyta; class Pinopsida; order Pinales; family Pinaceae; genus Pinus; species Pinus albicaulis. Next base: position 105,196 of record JAXQQM020082191.1, read on the forward strand.
CAACAACGCTGCCTTAGAGGGGTGACTTGCTTTAGAAGACAACGTAGTTTTTGGAGGGAAAACATTCAAAAGTGAATGGAAACCCTAATTGTGGGACCTATGGTTAGAAATATTTCATTTTCTTTATAATAGAGAAGATAGCATCTCATTTGTTCATGCTTTTATTCAAAAATTTCGTAGTGAGGCCAAGGAATTGCACATCCGGGTTGTTTAGCAGGATTACAGTGCTCTTGAGCACTGGGGGTGTTCCCGGGAGGGGATCCCCCACATCTTCCTCATGAGAGGAGAGGATTTGAGCTGCATTTCCTCATTCCAGAATTTGGCCAAGCTCACTCCCTTAGTTGCAGCGTTATTTCTGTAGTAAAATGGTGCTGTGTTGCTGGGGTAGCAGCAGAGGAACTCATTGAGTCTTTCCTTGCTTTTTTAGTGGAGGAGTGATCTCTTCATTGGAGGAGATGTAGAGAGGGATCTTGGACCATATTTCAGATCTGTGGAATTAGGCCACTCATTTACCATCTCCCACTGTGCAGTCACTTGGAGAAACTACGTCATTCCATGAGGGCAGTGTTGAGGGAGATTCTTGTGCTCATTAGGAGGAGTGCTCTTTAGTAAAAGGGGATCAGCCCCTTTTCCCTTGAGGGAATTATCATAGGAGGGAATCAGAATTTCAGATCAGCCACAACCTCATATTCAGTTGTTTTCAGTTGCAGTGACAATTTTTTTGTCACTATTGTATTTTATCCGGCATTTCTAGCAATCTCCCCAAGATTGGCTAGAAATCCCATATTGAGCCCATTTTCCTCTCTTGGGAAATTTCTTGTATCTTTCAGCTACATTATCATTTTTTATGTATTCAACAGCTGTATCTCTCATAGAGACTGCACAGTCACTGCTCTCCGGCATTTTGTGCAGCAGCAACATCTCATATATTACACTGCTTATTCATTGGAGGTTGGTTCTAAAATCTTGAGGGCCTTGTTCCTCATGATATTTCTGTATAATATTGCTGATATATTAATATAATGATGGCTGTAGTATTTACCCTCTCATGATACATTCATATTTACAGAGTTTTACATTGATGTTTTGCATATTGCTGTAGCTCACTCTTTGAGCTGATTTATGAGGTACCTAAGTTGGGAAGATCTGTATAACCCACCTAGATCTATTTTTTTCTGCTCTCTTTCTGAATTTAGACTCCATACTATATGTATAAGAGGATCCCCACACTATACAACATTTTATTTGCAATTATTTCCTTATACAGTGTTCCCAAGGGAGGCATTGCAGGAATTCCTTGAAGGGAATTATTAGCTTTTGACAAGTTCTATTGGCAGAGTCTGCTAGTGGGCCAGGTAGCCTTTGGATCTCATCCTTCCTTGTGAAGGAGACATATCCAGTAAATGTCCCTAACAATCAATCTATGAAAAATTTCAGTGTTGATTGTTAATACTCCTGGAGTTGGAATATTGGAATATCTTAAGATATTCCCAATGAAGCAGAAAGTTCTAGATTTGGAACATTACCAAGTGAGCTGCTCTGCCAATGCTATCTCTTTCTTTCTTTCCTGGGCTAAAGCTTTTTTCAACCCAATTTTCCTTGGACTCTTCCTAGGAAGTTGTTCTTCCTCATCCTCACTGCCATCAAGAGTGCCCAAGGTCTCATCTAGCTTTTCCTTGGCTTTTTCAGCCTCTTTCTGGGTTCTGATTGCTCTGACCTAACTGATGGCTTTCTCTTTTTCTAACTGCTGGTTTTCTACCTCAAGGAATTTGATCACATTATTTTCCCTGCTAATATTGGATTGTAGCTCCCTAATCTAAGCATCCTTGATCTTGAGCAGCATATTTGTAATCCTCTCCTCATCCTCACTATCAAGGTCAACAATTTGAAACTCTTGTTCAATTTCATGCTCATCCTCTTTTTCAACCATGACCTACTCTGCAACCTTTTCCTTACCTTTATCAAGATGTTTTGTTGATGATGAAGGCAGGGCCCCTTCCACAATCTGTGGAGCAAAAAATTGCTATGACCTCGTTGATAGGTCAAAGGAAAAGGCTCTATGTCAACCATCTCAGTGTCATTTGTCTCACTGCCATCTTCTTCACTGCGATCTGCCTCACTGCTCTCTTCACAGTTTGATACTTTGATATCAGGAGATGAGGGTGAAGGATCGTGGAGAGGTGATGAAGGAGTGTCATCATGGCAGTGAAGGAATGTGAGTTGATGGTGATGCATGAGTAGTGGGATGTGATGGAGAATGAGGAATGGGAGGATGAGAAGATGAAGGGATATCTTGCTAATGATGGGTTGGTGGAATAGTGAAAAATTAATGGGCAATTAAGGTCTCCCATGGGATGCCTTTCTAATGTAGTTGGTGCATAACCACCATTTTGATAAGTGAGTGATGGAATACGCTCTGCATTTGTTGAGGGTAGTCTCTCTTTTTCACTATTTAGGACATTTTTTCAATGCTCCAGAAGACATAATATGGTATATGTAGGATCCTCACTCTGTAAAATGCATAAGAAGCCTGATGTGGTATGAGTAGAGGCGGGAGAATCTTCCCTCACATATGAAATACTTCATTATGGTCCTCATCATGGGTGCATATCTATCAAGTAGATGTGTAAAAGGAAATATGGACTTGTGGTGATCTTTATACCTAGGTTTTAGATATGGCTCAAAGTAACTCATGTCTAGGTTTGCCTGGTTGAACCACTTCTCACCCACACTTGGTATCCCAGTAGCTGCAGCAATAGCATCAATGGACATCTCAAATGTAACTCGAGCAAGATTTACTTGTTTGTCATGCAAATTGATAATAAAAAGTCCTGTTAGCTTAGGGTGGTTTTGTACTTGCTACACCTTTTCACAAAATTCAAAGCATCCCATGTGTTTGAAGCAAGAAACAATAAGAGGAGATGCCATGAACTCTCTTGTGTTGAGGGATTCAAATATATTTATCTTCCCTCCCTTGTGATCATGCCTCCTTGGCATTTGGGCCTCACCATCACTGCCACTGTCCTCTCCCTATGACATTTTGAAAACTCTGTTTTGAAACCCTAGGGCTGATTGCAATGGGATTGAGGGAGAGTAATGAAATGGTAGTGTTGGAACACCTAATCCTCCATGGGTAGGTGTGGAATGCGAAAAGTCACAATGGAGTCCAAGTGACCTTGGAATGTGAAACCAAGAGTCACACCATTGTACTATAAATGTACATCATGTATAATGGAAAAATAAGAAAGCTCATGCTTATCCTTCATTGTGTGTTGAGTTCCTTGTTGTGTGCGTTTATTCTTCTCATACACCATGTGTGTGTTTAACATGGTGTTTAACAGGCAGTTTTTGCAAGTGAAGGGAATAAGTGAATGAAGGGATTGGAGGTAGGGAAAAGCTCAGATGAATGACACCCTCAAAAAATTTAATTTCCCTTTGTTTTGATTGATACTCTTTATAGGAAGGTGAAGTAATGGAAAAGTAGTGATTTCAAGCTTGAACACCTAGGGTTTGATTAGGGTTTTATTTCCATTCAATTTACATGATGACCAAAATAACTTCAAATATGAGCTCATGTCATGTACTTAACTCTTAATATTCTTGGAGGACCTTTAGCAAGAGTTTGAGAAAGTTTTGGAGTGCTTTGAGTGGTTGGAGGGTTTAGAAACCCTTTCTGCCCAAGGGCACAACGCCAGTGCTGAGGGCGCATCGCCAATGCTGAGGGCACAACGCCAGTTCTGAGTGTGCAACGCCAGTTCTGAGCGCGTAGCGCCAAGGCATCCCTTACTGGTTTCTATCGGGAAAGAGCGCAGTGCTCTGCCAAGGGAGAAATTCTCACTTCCAGGCGCGCAGCGCCTTCATAAAATCAACAGAGGAGAAATGCCAAGCGCACAGTGCCAAAATATTTTGCCCAAATTTGCTTAGGAAACTCACAATTTTTTCTCTATTGAGTGATCTTGGTATTTTGAAAGGTGATAATGAATCTCTTGAAGTTTTAGATGGGGAAGTTTGATTTATCTTTATGAACCCACTTTCTAATTTTTTTAAAGTCATTTTTCCTTTCTCACTGATATTCTTTACACTTTTTCTTGCAGGTTTGCTTAAGTCATGAAATTGAATCTTCTTGGCTCCTTTTGAATTGCCATATTCATTGTGACACCTTTTGGATTCAAACACAAGGAGACATATTCAAAATATTCTGTAGTTTCCATCATAACACTCAACTTATCTTTTCCACATTGTCTGGCCACTTTCTTCAAAACCCTAGGTGTCTAGAGTGCTTTACAAAAATCATCAGTGTTGTCTTCTAAGTTCTCTATAGACCTTTCAAGTTCATTCATTTATGTCCAGTTTACCTCACCTTTTCCCATATTTATTCAATATCTTCTGATAGACTTTCTTCATGTTTGGCCTTGTGTGCCTCCTCCATGTCATTTTCTGCAAGTGGTCACTGTTTGGCACTTAACTGGATCATCAAGTTCACAACCTAGTCATCTATAAGAGCAAGTGTTTCCTCTTTTCCTTGCTGTAAGTTTTTTTCACTTATCAATAGCTTTTTCTGACACAAATTTTAACACTCCTGCATAAGTACCAAAATTTGTCCATTTTTCTCATTTGCAGATTTTGAACTGATGAGGTAATCTTCTTTGGAAATCTTTTAGGTCCTTCTTGAATAATCATGTCTTAACATTCTATTACATCTGAGCCAGATTCTAGCAAAGGAAAAGCAGTGCCTAAAACATCCAATGATGACCTTAAAACATGTAAAAACCCTAATGATCTAGTGGGAGGGTCCTTTGACCTGGTCTTGAATGAAATTTGAGTTGGAGATTGTTAAGTGAAAACAGAGTATTTGTTGTAGGTTATTTATGCCCAAAGGACATGGGAATGAGTTAGCTATAGGAAACCCTAGATGGAAGATGAATTCTATTGATAGGGGAAAATAGGGCAATGAGGTTATAGGCAGGAAAGGAGGCTGAAAATGAGAGGTATCAACCCATAAGGAGTTTGTAGGAGTGACAGGGTGACCATGAAATGGAAAACTGATAGAATAGTGAAAAATTTTCTATAAGGATAAGGAAGGTAGTGAGATTTCTAAAAATCACAATATTCAAGGAAGGTTGTTTTCAAAAATATAGAACCAACCTATAGTCATATAAAGATAGTGAAAAATAATAATGACTAACAAAGGGTATACAGAAGTGAAACTGATGGTGTTTATCGACGCAAAAGAAATCAATGAAAACCTACTACATGCAAAAACAATATTTTTCTTTAGATGAAAAGAGATTTCTAAATGGGTTCTATGAAACTAAATAAGAAATTTTTTTTTTTCTTTTCTTTTCTTTTCAGTTACTCACTCTTCACACACTTCAGAAAACTATAAAAAAGGAATAAAATGCTTCAATGCACTTAATGCAAAACTACCAATGATATGCAAATTCTAGGATTGCTAACTAAGGAAGCAAAAAGAGTTTCTAGAGAGAAATGGTTCAATCACATTTGACAGAAAATCAAGGCTAGTCCCAACAAGAACTCCTATGCATAGAAAATGCCAAAATGTACTTGATATAAAAGAGAGAGAAATCTAGAAAAATACTCCTTTCAAAACCAAGCAAATGAACCAAAGACAAGAAACTAATAAAACTGCTTCAAAAGTTATGAAAACCGTAACAATTAAATCAAAACAAAAGGAACAGAAAACAAGAATTTTTTTTTGGCTTTTCACTTATAATGGAAAGAAAAAGGTTTCAAAAAGATAAGCACAAAACTACCCAAGAACCAGAATCAAGAAAATGAGTCACAAAGAGGCTTCAAAATGCATAAGCCAACTATGCTACTTTTGAAGTGGGACTCAAACAAGCAAGAAGAAGTAAAAAGCCCAAGCAATTGATTCTAAATAGTAGCACACTCTTTCAGCGAACAAAAACTCAAAAAGCCAAGAAAAGGTCACTTAAAGATTCGCTAAAAGGCTAGTCCCAAGAAGTTAAGAGAACCAAAGAAGTCAAAAGATGCAAAAACCGAAAGAGAAGCAATGCATAAGGCCAAGATGAGAAAAAAAGTAGAGGCTCACTGTTTTGAATGGTCATAACAACCAAGAACTCCAGGAAGAGATCTTGGTGCTACAACTACAATTTCTATTTCACAAAACAAGCAAATCACCAAATGACTAGGTTTTCAAAAGAACAAGAGATAAATGGACATACATCCACAATAAACATAGTCTAGTCAACTAAAAGGCACCACAGGAGTGGCCAACCACAAACATGAAATAGTGACAGGGCTTCAAAAATCATATTTTCAAATTTTCCCAGGCATACGTGGGTTCAATGTGCGTGTATACACAACTGTAATGAAAGAAACTCACATATACGCGGGTCCTTTTGGAGAATACAGAGGGCATATGCAACTATGTACAACTGAATTAGCTTATATAACTAGAAATACAAAAAAAAAGAAAAATTTCAGGACTGATCAAGAGATCAGGGCTTCAGTCTGGTTGGGAAAAATACTTACTAGACTGTAAATGTGATTAAGCTGTCAGGGAACCTACAAGACAGATAAAAACAACCCAAAATAGAAATTACACTGATGTAATTCCTAGTGGAGTCACCAGTTCTGTTACGAGCAATGTTACCCTAAGGTCTTGGGTTGATAAACCTCACAGAGCAAGGGCATGTCATCACAAGGACTCAAACTACCAACTTCTATGCTTTAAACTAGAAAGTGAGGATTGCAGATCTTACCCGTTTATCCTTTGTTTGTAGTAGATCCTGTAGGGTTCAAACCCCCTACAAATCCTCGTGCTCCAGAACCTGCAAATCAAACAAGAACAAGCACAAAAACCTACTTTTACAACATATATATTCTAGATGTTGGCAAAATAGCAAACATAATCTCATAAAGATAACAAGAAATCAATTATTCAAGATTATTAAGCATGTGTAAGAGACATATGACACATGAACATCAGGAACATGATGGTACTTCTTTTATTGATAACATGTACATAAAAAAATTGTGGAGAAATCACTTGAGACTTGCCACGACCTTGAGCAAAACTGTCCTCTGGATTCGTCCAGCCCTATCCTCACAAAGCTTCTTCCATAAATGGTGGACAAAGGATGTCACATAGAATGAGGGTGCTCATCACAAGGAAACAAGTGTTTCCTGAAAAACTAGGAAATGCAGGAGGCATAGGGGAAATATCAGACTTGATCAGGGCTATAATAGGCTCTAATATCTATAATTCTCTATCTCCTTGATGTAGGAGCATGAAGGTAGAGTCAACAATGTGACAATTTGGTCACATGTTGTGGCTTGGGAAGAGGACTAGTAGTCCTAATAATTTGAAGACTTTAGTTTTAAAGTATTTTGTTTAAAGTTAATTTGGGCTAACATAGCCATTGTAATATGTAGGTTAAAAGAATAATTAGATTAGGGTTAGTTAGGCATTTAGTTGAATAAACTGTTTTGAAACTGAATAACAGTTTCTCAACCATATGGGGATTTTGGGAAAGGCATAAAACAAAACCAAATCCACCATTGTGGGGTTCTACCATCGATAGAGAGAAAGAGAGAATGAGAGAGAAATAGGTGTGAGAGAGGGTTGAACAGAGAGTAGGAACAAATGTAAAAACCAGCCATCCCAAGGCTTGGTTTGGTGCATTTTCATTTATAAATTAATTCCAAGTGTTTTGGATTTTGATCGAGCTCTCTGTTTTAACCTGTTTGTTTGATTTCCTTGTCGAAATCAAGTATTGCATTTATGCGTTATTGTATACGCACATTGTTTCTGTTAATGAATATACAGACTGAGCGAGTAGACAAAGTTTCTGTGAACTTCGTGTAGACAAAGTTATGGCAGGGACTGAGGGATGAGAGATGAAGAAAAATCTTAGGAGGGATCCATGTGTCTACAGGCTTAGTAAAGCTCAGGAGAGATAGCATTGAAGAATTCCGAACAAAATCGGAAGGATAGCGTAGGAGTATCGTGGAGGAATTAGTAATGCAGAGTGGCAACATCTAAAAGAAGAGAAATCGAACGAAGAACACAATACTTAGAAGAATTCCTAAGGAGGAATCAACAGTGAGGATTGAATCGCAGAGTCAAAGGTTTAAGGATTGATGTCGGAAATTAGAGTGGGAAAAAGAGGCAAGAAGAACTGAGAAGGTGGAGTAGATGATTGCGATTAAATCACAAACCCGGAGATAAAAGATGGACGGTCACAATGACTTCGCGGACTAGACAGTATAAGATGCAATGAGTTGGCGGAGATCGGACTTGCAGGCTTGATGAGGACCGCTGATATGAAAATTATCAACAATGATAGAAGCACGTCGCAACCGTAAGTTGTCGCACATCACAGAGAATAGAATACAAAGTTAAGATTTCACAAGTTAAAGATTTTAACTTGCGATGCGAAGTGGCACGGAGAATAATTTGTGCGGACCATCGGATCTTGCAGAAGCCAACGATGGAGATTGAAAGTGGTGACCGCAAATAAAAAATCTTAGGGGTTAGCACTAAGGGCCAACGTGAGGTAAGTTAAGAGTTTTGCGATGCGAAGCGGAAGGCATGTGGCAACACGATGCAACATCGCAAGGCACAAGAAATAAAACTTAACTTGTTAAGTTATATTTTATATTTCGCGAAATGCGATCATAGTTGATTGGTCGGAGTTACAGTGGGACCCTCCGGTAAGGAGGTTCCATGTGTAGGTAACGTATTTTGGGTTATGTGCATTATATTATAAAGAGCGTTGTTTGATCGCTTTGCGTATGTATTTGAATATGATATTTGTATCCGTTGCGTATAAAGTAAGTTATGTGGGTCCTAACCCACTATTCCACAAATTAGTTGTAAAATGTAGTTACAACTGCATCAATTGGTACAGAGCATACAAGATCTGAAAGGCGGTGTGAAGGACTTTGAACAAAGCAAAGTTGAGAAATATTGCTTATTGATTCTAATCGAGTGAACCTTAATAGGTAAGACTGTAGACCGAAGGCTTATGAAAAATCATAAGAGCTACAACAACATGGATAAAGTAGTAGCACATAAAATAAGTAGCAACGGGAGTGAAAACATCTCAACAATAATATCACAACCTTTAAGGTCAGTGATGAAGGAAGCTAGCAAGGGTTTTCTTGGAGGAAAAAGAAGTGTGGTCAGAACCTAGTATTTTAGCTGAGGTTGAAATATAAGAGGACAATAGTGTTCTCAAGTGCAGATGAGTTGTGAGGGTGAGCCTAGAAGGAGCATAAAGGAGTGCTCTAGGAGGGTTCTAGATTGAGGACCAGTACTTGCCAAAAGACCAAGCACATAGGAAGTTTGGTGAGGTAAGTTGTAGTAGGAGGAACTGTTACTATAGGGGCTAGTACAACTCATAGAGGATGAAAGAACCCAAGAAGATGACTATTGAAAGTCATAACAGAGGTTCAAGAGGCAACCACAAAGTGAAGAAGGAAGATGCTAAGACAAATGGCATATGGAAGCAAATGACTGATGAAGAATATAAGAGAGAAATATATGAGATGAGAAACCATCTTGATCTATTGATAGAGTTTCTACAGAGGAGTAATGAAGACTAGAGGAGTGGATGGATTATGAGGGAAAAATTGAAATGGAATGGGCTATAGATGAAGAGGGAGCATAGGTTGAATGCTCAAGAAGAAGAAGCATTACTCAGAGCAGCAGATGGAGGGTAGAATGAATATGCATTGATAATAACATGTGATGAGGAAATGGAGTTCCCAGAAGTGATGACCATTGATGGTTATCTGAAAGACTCAAGGAGGAGTCACAATCAAAATAAAAAAGTTAGAAGAGATGCCAGTAAAAGCCTAAGCATGGAAAATCTTGGTGTGGTATCTATGGACAAGCTGATGAAGTTAGTTTGTATAGATGGATTGTTTGTAGTCCATGATGAACAAAGAGGAGTTCATAAAGGAAGGAAGACTATGGCTACTAATAGTCATAGTAAAGGTTCTAAGGGAGATTATGAAAGATCAAGTAAGGATAAACTTGATAGAGAACTAGCTGAGACAAAAGTGCAAATATAAGTGTTGAGAGAATTCATACAAGGGAATATGGAACACCAAAGGTATGATTGGGTTCTTCAGAAGAAAAGAGTCAAGTGGAGTCATTTGCAGAGTAGGCTGAGATCTAACACAAGAATTCAGCTAGAAGAAGAACTCAGAGGAGCTAAGTTACAACATAGGATGTGTGCTTAGGATGAGGTTTACTTATGTGAACCTGAGCAAAGTTCTATTCTTGGTGATAGTAGTAATGAGGATGAAGACATGAGACCAACGGATGGTTTCATGGATCCTTGGAAGGATGAGAACCAACGGAAAGAGCTGATGTTTGAGACAACAAGAGAGGCTATGGATCCTTATGGTTTTGAAACAAATGACTATTGTATGTTTGTAGGTGAAATAGGTAAAGAAAGATAACTTGCTGATGTTTTCATAAAGGATGAAGGGAGAGGAAAAAATCTGAATTCTATTCAGGAAGAAAATGTGACAACTAAGTCTCATGTACATGCACATGCACAGCTAAGTGAAAGAAATTATTTCCAGCCTACTGTGAAAGCTAAAAACAAGGAGGACTTGGCTTATCATGATGACTAAGAACAGAAAGAGGCAAAATATGATATCAAGCATTCATATGTTATGCTTGAGAAAGCTGAAAATAATACTAGTGAAGACTTTTTGAGTCCTGAAAGAGACTTAGAACAGAAAGAAAAATATTTGGTGATTGAGTCATCAAATAAGACCATTGGGTCTTGTGAGTTTAATGCTAACAATTTGAATGTGTTTGAAGGTTGTGTAGAAGACAATATACCTCTTGGAATTGTCTCAAGTAAAGTTGAAGTATATCTGGCAAAGCATAATGAAGAAGAAAATTTTCAAGCAAGGTATGATGAAGAGTGTCTTTCTGATGAAGACCAAGTTGAGTTTTTGCAGCAGAAGGAATTAATAAGTTCCTTATTTAATGAAGGGAGTAAATTTAATAGAGATGAAGTAGTAATGCCTCATGAGATGAAACTTGTTCTTGATGAGGACAAAGAGGAATTGGCTTGCTTAAATAGCCAAAGGAATATTGTTGGATGGACATTTAGGACTGTCATAGAAATAGAGAATCGGAATTTTATTCTGATTAAAGATGAAGAAGTAATGTCACAAAGAGGTTTGCTTAGTAACAAGGAAGAAGAAATCCATAAAGATGAAAGTGAGGCAGTTATGTCTCAAGCTAAAGGAAAGTCAGTCCTAGAAGTGGAAAAGACTGAATTGACTATTAAGACTAGTCAAGAAGCAGAAGGAAAACAATGGAGTGTTGTCAAGGAAGAGGAAAAGAGTTACGTTGAAACTATAATACAACATACTAAAGAGGTACTTGAAGGGAATCAAGTAATTAGTGAAGGGCAGAGTTGCTTGCTGAAAGCATTTGAGCAAGAGAAAGATATTGTAGACAAAAAGATGGAACTGTTTCAAACTATAGTTGAAATAGAGATAGATACTATTTTCCAAAACTTAATTGTGTTAACTAGTATACATGAAAGACTGAATAAATATATTACTGCAGTCATAGAATTAGAAGGAAATTTACCTTTTGACAGTAAATTTGCAAACAAGGAAAAGAAGAGGGATGTTGTAGAGGGAGATATCTTCAGAGATATTCAGGAAGTTTGGGTAGTAGCAATGTCCAGAGTAATATTTATAGCAATATCTAGGACATAGTGTAGTAGAATGTGTTGGCAGAGGATTGGAAAGATTGGATTGCAAGAAACCATGAATGAACTATGGGAGTTAATACATATACCTAAGAAGAGTTACAACAAAATGAAGAAATCAGTTCACTGTCGAATTGTTTGGAAAGTGAAGAACATTGAAGGTAGAAGCAGTGGAGCACTAAAATACAAAGTATGGAAGTCTGGAATATTGCAGCTAAAGAATGCTGAAGAAAATGCAGCTTATGGACAACAATTTGAGATCCTGGAAGATTCAAGTAGTGAAGACACATGACCAGGAGGTCATGAATTCTTTTACCTTGGGAGTCTGTTGCAGGAGCATTAAGGTAGAGTCAGCGATGTGACAAGCTGGTCACATGTTGTGGCTTGGGAAGAGGACTAGCAATCCTGATAATTTGAAGACTTTTATTTTAAAGTATTTTGTTTAAATTTAATTTGGGCTAACATAGCTATTTTAATCTGTAGGTTAAAAGAATAGTTAGATTAGGGTTAGTTAGGCATTTAGTTGAATAAACTGTTCTGAACCTGAATAAAAATTTCTCAACCATATGGGGATTTTAGGAAAGGCATAAAAAAAAACCAAATCCACCATTGTGGGGTTCTGCCATCAATAGAGAGAAAGAGAGAATGAGAGGGAAATAGGTGTGAGAGAGGGTTGAACAGAGAGTAGGAACAAATGTAAAAACCAACCATCCCAGGGCTTGGTTCGGTGTATTTTCATTTATAAATTAATTCCAATTGTTTTGGATTTTGATCGGGCTCTCTGTTTTAACCTGTTTATTTTATTTCCTTGTCGAAATCAAGTATTGAATTTATATGTTATTGTATAGGCACATTGTTTTTGTTAATGAATATACAAACCGAGCGAGTAGACAAAGTTTTTATGAACTTCGTATAGAAAAAGTTATGGCAGAGACTGAGGGATGAGAGATGAAGAACAAGCTCAGGAGGAATCCACACATCTACAGGCTGAGTAAAGCTCAGGAGAGATAGCGTTGAAGAATTCTGAACAAAATCGGAAGGATAGTGAAGGAGTATCGTGGAGGAATCAATAATGCAGAGCGATGACATATGAAAGAAGAGCAATCACACAAAGAACATAATACTTAGAATAATTCCTAAGGAGGAATCAGCCGCGAGGATTGAATCGCAGAGTCAAAGGTTTAAGGATTGACAACGTAGATTAGAGCAGGAAAAAGAGGCGAGAAGGGCCGAGAAGGTGGAGCGGATGACTGCGATTAAATCGTAGACCCGAAGATGAAAGATGGATGGTCACGATGACTTCACAGACGAGACAATAAAATATGCAATGAGTTGGCGGAGATCGGACTTGCAGGATTGACAAGGACCGTTGATACGAAAACGATCAATGGTGATAAAAGCACATCGCAACCGTAAGTTGTCACACATCATAGAGAATAGAAGACAAGGTTAAGATTTTGCAAGTTAAAAATTTTAACTTGTGATGCGAAGTGGTAGGGCTAAGAAGTTGCGTGGATCGTCGGATCATGCAGAAGCCAACGGTGGAGATTGAGAGCAGTGACCTTAAATCGAAAATCTTAGGGGTTAGCGCTAAGGGCCGTCGCGAGGTAAGTTAAGAGTTTTGTGATGCGAAGCAGAAGGCACGTGGCAGCACAACGCAACATCGCAAGTTGTAGGAAATAAAACTTAACGTGTTAAGTTATATGTTATATTTCGCGGAATGAGATCACTGTTGATTGGTCAGAGTTATGGTGGGACCCTTCGGTAAGGAGGTTCCGCGTGTAGGTAACGTATTTTGGGTTATGTGCATTATAGTATAAAGAGAATTGTTTGATCGCTTCACATATGTATGTATTTGACTTTGATATTATCCCCCGCTACGTATAAAGGAAGTTATGTGGGTCCTAATCCAAAAGTCCACAAATTATTTGTACACTGTAGTTATGGCTGCATCACTCCTCCCTTAGGCCATTCCCTTGAGGGGTATTTATGCTTCCTCAAATTAGTTTTTTCAGTTGGGGAACAATTAGACCACGGGCTGGGGTAGTTAAGTTATAGGAAAGACTGTAAACCCCGCCTCAATAATAGGGAAATTATATATTTTTTAATATTTTAAATAGCATACGCGGGTTTGCTATGGATGGAGCCGCGTGTGCATGCGAAAAAATCAGGGCAGAGTCGCGTATGGATTTTAAAATACTGTTTTTTGAGAAATGTGACCAAGTCTGAAAGGAAGGGCTGCCTAAGGCCAATTTATAAGTCATCAACTATATAGAGGTGATAAATGCTGCTATAACAATTTAGCACTGACATCTTGTTCCCATCATTGTTCAACACTGATGTGGACTACTGCAAATCTTTCACATCTTGTTTACCTCTTTTCAAAGGCAACATGTTAGAGCCCCGAAACATCTTATTACAAACATTAGCAACTTCAATGAAATCATCTTGTTCATTTGATGCATCTTCTTGAAAGGTCTCATTCTAAAAATCATTACGTTTGAACATTAACAAAGCCAACTTTTGACTTGCATTCACTATTCTCTTCATTTCTCCTGTATGTATAAGAGACAAACTCATCTTCTTCATATGTGCTCTAACTATGTACTCAATTCCATTCTTGAACAAGTGGTACTTATTCTCATGGTGATGAAATACCGCCCTCCTATCATAAAGGTGAGGACTTCCCAAAGCAATACCTGAAATCTCAAGTGGAACTACATTAAGTTCAACTTTGTCAAGAAAGTTTGAATTGATTGCAAACCTTAGGATGCACTTCCTTGTTACCTACAAGTTTGAATTCTTTCATATCCATCCTAAAGGGTAAGGTCTTGGATGTGCTACAGTTTATCGATTTAACCTCTTAACTAAGTCTTTAGAAACCAAATTGGCTTGAGAACCACTATCAAATAGTGTGTCTATTTTGGTATGCCTTGAAACAACTCTACCATGAAAGAGTTCAATTATTGTATCATCATCTTGAGTTACATTAGAACAACTTGAAGAACTAGTGTTTTATATGTTCTTACCTTTCAAACCCATTGTTGTAATCTTGGTTTCATCTCGTGAATCTAAACCTAAGTCATGTTCAATGATTGCAGTTGTTTTCTCCTTCTCTTTGGTTTTAATTTTATTGGGCTTCAACTCTGGATGGAGTTTACAACAATGGCCTTCATCATGGCCATTTTTTTAACAATGTTTACATGTGGGTTTCTCTTTCTCTATTTTAATAGAACCATTTTTCTTTCCTTTTCCATTAAAGGTACCCTTCCCTTTACGTTCATACTCAAGGAAACTATCACTTTTCTCATATGCATTATATTTCCCTCTTGCTTCTAGATGTGTAGCTTGAACACCAACCTCATCTAAGTTTGTGGGATTGAACATGAGAATAGTATGTATAATATAGTTGTGAAAACCCCCAATATACTTTAAAAAAGTGTCTTGAGAAGATAAATTGATACCCAAAACTAGTGCTCTTCTCCTAAACTCTTGTGTATAATTTTGAACACTTTGTCCCTTTAGTTGTCTAAAATTATGCTAATCCATTATGGATTTTTGTATATATGCTAGAGGGTAAAATTTCATTCTAATTACAACAATGAAATCAAACCAAGAGATTGAAATATTATCATGGTTTTTCATCTATTCTTGTGTCTTGGCTTCCCACCATACTAGTGCTACACTTGTGAAAATTTCTGAATGTTACTTATGCAGAAATCCACTGTTAAATCTGGTTATGATTTTCCTACCTAATTAAGTTATTAATGCTGAAACTTAAAATTAACATCGAAGCAAACACATAACAGACTTTCACCGATTCAGATCTAAAACATAAAAAGTACATGCACACATAGACAAAGTGACACAAGGATTTCTAGACAATAGTCCCCAGAAAAACCCAATGCGGGAAAAATTTTCTTCTTGTTGTAGGAGGGTTTTATTATTAAGAATTTTCTTAATACAAAAAATCTGGGTTCCAGATCTGGAAAACCCGATAGAGAAAATATATATTTTCAGCTAACCTGTTGTTCTGAAGAAAAAATACTAATTGATCCACACCCTCAAACAAGATTTACATGACTCAGCCAGATCTTGGCCCTAGAAACCCCAACGCTGCCCCTGAAGCCCCTACGTCAGCCTCTGCGCTGGCCTGGAGAGGGCTGTGTAACCCCAGAATGGGTGACGCAGTCCCTACACTACCCTTGAGGGACTCTTCATAACCACTGAGGGTCTCCTGCTGCCCAACCCTGCCCCAGGAGAGACTGCGTAGCTGTAGCTACCCCTGCGCTGCGCAACAGCTGCCCTCTTTGCTACTACTGCTGCTGCTTCTCTGCACTGCCTCTGGAAGTTGTTATCTGCCTCTTGCTGATTCTAGGCACTGGTATTTGACCATCCCCTTTGCCTAAACTCCCCTCTTTGCAGCTGAAACACTTATGGAAATTCTTAGCAAACCACACCCTAGAATTCGAGGTTTGCTTCAGTGCTCTGCCTCTGTGTGTCTTTGTGTGTCTTTACAAATGACCCCAAGCTTTTCCTTTATAATTTTCTCTTTGGGAAACCAACGACCATGATCAAATCTTGAATCAATGGCTAATATTAAAAGAAATCTTGATCTGTGTGACATAAGACAATTTCATCACATGTTTAATTTAATTAACTTTAATTATTTATTTTTCCTACGTTTAGACATAGGAAATACATTAAAATAATTAATTCATAAAATATCTCCCAAACCTGATGAGATTTCCCATATCCCTTACTGGGTCTTGTATATCATGTGTACTCTAATCCCTCCACAAATTTTGGGATCTAGAGCACATTCGATGAAACTTCCTTGTCCTTTTTCTTTCGAGGACAATTGCTGGTGAAATGTCTTGTTTCACCACACTGGAAGTACTTGATATTTAATAGATCCCTCTTCTTCTTTCCCTATTGCCTCTTTGATTTTAATGCTGCATATTCTTCATATTCCTTCTTCACCTTACTCGATCCCATGTTGTACTGCTTCTTGGTGAATCTGCAGAGTTCTTCTTGACGCATGAGTGCCCCCAAGTTGTCCCAGTCGAGAAGGTACGATCTGCCAAAGATACTTTGGACAAAGGTTTCCAACTCATCTATGACTACATTGAGAGTAGTCCTGACCATCACATCATCCTCCACCTTTGCACTTGTGGTAGTCAACTGGTCTCTGATCGACTATAATCTGAAGAGAAAATGTTCCATGTCTTCCCCTTTGGTCATCATGAATGACTGCATTTGAGTCACTAGAAGCATCTTCCTCTGGACGAAATTTCCCTCATATAGGGATGTTAAGGCCTTCCACATCTCATTATCTGTTTTCTTTTCAGCTATGTGTGGGACAACATGGTCCTTAACTCCATCCATTATTAGGCACTTGGCATGTACTGCAGCTTCATTATGCTTCTTCAGGAGATTTGCATTGATCGACATGGCTAGGACTTGTTCTGCATGGTCGCTTAGACAATATGTCTCTAGGACGATCAGGATTCTTGCCTTCCAAACTAAAAATTTGGATAGGCCATCCAATCTATACTGATCACGCAATCCTTGATGTGCCATATGCTAAGAAATCTACCAGAGCTCATATTCTCTGTGCTAGAGTTCTGGATCTAAGGTCCTTGGTGAAACAAGAACTTTCTGCTGCCTTTGACAACTAATTGCCCTTCTTGGAAATATTCCAAATCAAATAATTATTCAGCTCTCTTCGATCCTCTGATCGATCTGCAAGTTTCTTTGGCTAGAAACCCTGTAAGAAGCTGATCTCCTCCCGCTCTTTGTCACTAGTGCTTAGGCTAAAATTATGAAAACTTCATAAATTTAACCCCACCAACACCTTCTGAAGTTTTGCAGCTCTGCTTCAGGTGGATCATATAACTTTAGATCTACGTCACCCTGGCTGGCTTTAAATAATCCCAACGCTGCCTCTGTGCAATAAGTACGTGGGCCTGCATGGAGACAGTATAAGACTATGTCACCCTACCCTCTGCGTGATTCTGCTCCCTCTGAAACTGCATTGTCCCTTCAGATTTGGCCTTCTGCTACTACTGTTGCTCTTCCTGTTTCTTTCTGTAGCAAGATCCTTCAGTATTTTGCCGGTGACCTTGCTATATCTGCAATCGCTCTGATACCATGTGAAAATTTATGAATGTTACTTATGCAGAAATCTACTGTTAGATCTAGTTATGCTTCTCCTACCTAATTAAGTTATTAATGTTGTAACTTCAGATTAACATCGAAGAAAACACATAATAGACTTTCACTATTCAGATCTAAAATAGAAAAATTACATTCACACATAGACAAAGTGACACAAGTATTTTCTGGACAATAGTCCCCGAAAATCCCAATGTGGGAAAACCAATCTTCTGACTGCTGGAGGGTTTTATTATTAAGAGTTTTCTTAATACAACAAATTTGGGTTCCAGAAAATCCCAATGTGGGAAAACCAATCTTCTGACTGCTGGAGGGTTTTATTATTAAGAGTTTTCTTAATACAACAAATTTGGGTTCCAGATCTGGAGAAATTGACAGAGAAAATATAGATCTGTAGCTAACTTGCTGTTCCGAAGCCAAAATATTGACTGATCCACACCCTGAAATGGGATTTAGAGGACTCAGCCAGATCTTGGCCCTAGAAACCCCAACGCTGCCCCTGAAGCCCCTGCGTCAGCCTTTGTAGCCTCTACATTCCTCTGCGCTGGCCTAGAGAGGGCTGCGTAACACCATAATGGGTGACACAAACCCTACGCTACCCTTGAGTGACTCTATGTAACCCCTGAGGGTATCTTGTAGCCCAACGTTGCCCCGGGAGAGACTGCCTAGCTGTCATTGCCCCTGCGCTGCGCAGCTGCTGCCCTCTCTATTGCTACTACTCGTGATTCTCTGCGCTACCTCTGGAAGTTGTTCTCTGCCTCTTGCTGATTCTAGGAAATGGGATCAAACCATCCCATTTTCCTAAACTCACCTCTCTGTAGTTGAAACACTTGTGGAAATTCTTAAAAAACCACACCCTAGAATTCCAAGTTAGCTTTAGTGCTCTGCCTCTGTGTGTCTTTACAAATGACCCCAAGCCTTTCCTTTATAATTTTCTCATTGGGAAACTGACAGCCATGATTAGATCTTGAATCAATGGATAATATTAAAATAAAGCTTGATCACATGTTTAATTTAATTAACTTTAATTATTTAATTTTCCTAAGTTTAGACTTAGGAAATACACTAAAATAATTAATTAATTAAATATCTCCCAAACCAGATGAAATTTCTCAAATCCATTCTGGGTCTTGTATATCATGTGTACTCTAGTCCCTCCACAAATTTTGGGAGCTAGAGAACATCCGATGCTACCCCCAGAAAATCTCAACAACACCCTCCAATCTCAAGGAAGCTAGTTGAATCTTTGTGTCATCATCTTGAAGGTTTTGAATCCTGCAGTAGACCTCCAATTAACGAACCCAATTGTCTAGCTTCTCTGCATTCACTTCACCATTATACATAGGGAGCTCAAATTTAATATCAAGTTTTAAAAAGGGTTGTTTACCAATTCCTTTTGAGGTATGTTGATGAGTATGAGTAAGGGTTGTAGTAGTGGAAGAGGATGAAGATGAAGGTGAATATGGTGGTGAGGATGATGGTGGAGTAGATGGTGGCTTATCACCATTTACATTACCTCCTACTCCTAGAGAACCCTCTCCTCTTGGAGGCCTGGAGCTTTCATCCCACAACCTTGTATTCCTCTCTTCATAGAGGACCTTCACCATCTCTGTCATGTGAAGGAAAGCCTTCATAAAATCCTTATCATCCTATGACATGTTATCATTTCCTCCTTCATGAGACATGATTACTGAAGCCTCTCCTACAACTGGAGGTAAATATTGTGGTGGATATTGTGGCAATGGTGCCCTCCTTCTCCTTGCTCCAACTAGAGAACCTGCACCCACAAGCTTGCCTTCTCCTCTCTTGAGCTTCAACCTTGTAACCATTTAAAAAATTGCAAAACAGTTAAATCCTCCTTGCACAATCAAGCCTAGGGCTCTGATACCAACTTGATCTGAATGGGAATATTAGTGTTTGTTGTGCTAAGATCCAATTCAGAATATAAACAAAGTGATTGAGGATTAAGAGGTAAATTGCAAGTTTTCCATGAGTTTTTATGTGTTTTTAAGTGAATTAATCGAGCAAATTAACATAAATAAAACACTAAACAACAAAATCTAATAGACATTAACATCACCATAAATAGTAACACAACAACACATGATGAAGGATTTCATCCCGCCTAGGCTAAGTCTCTTTGGTCCAGCTTCCAATGGCTTGGCCCTTTTCTATTATGCTCAAAAGTGTGATTACATGTGTTTACAATGCTCAAAGAGCTCTGAAACCTATTCCATCAGCTCCATAATGCCAAAAAATTCCTGTGTAGCCTCTTTCTGCATCGAATTTGGTCAAAAAATCCTCAAGTTATGACTTCCCCTAGTTTCTCCACTATTCGCCCCACATTTTCCACCAAATTCGACACTGAACCTACATATCCACCTGGTATTCCATTAACTGAGCACCAATTCCACCAAATTCTGCCACAAATTGTGGGTGCCTTATTTTTTCTAATAAGGCTTAAAAGCCAATTTTCAAATCATAACGCATATGGTTAAATATATATTTTTATATTAAAACACCGCATAGTTTACTCCTAATCATCATCATTTAATGTTAACCATGGACACATGGCATCATTGGCATATATGTTTAAGGTTATGGTTAGTTGGGGGGGGGGTGTGCGGGGCTAGCCTCCCTCCCATGGTCCCTCCCTTGGCGCTGACCAGGGCTGGGGCTAGACCGCGTTTCCCTCCCCCCATGGAAGAAATAATATGAAAACAAAAGGATTCGAAAAGCATAGTTTAATAAGAGCAATTTTTATGGTGCATTGGTGAAGGCTTGGTGCTAGTGTTTGGAGGTCGCGGGTTCGACCCCCGCCTGCTCCGCTCGAACTTCAAAATAAATTTTGGTGGCTCTTAGGTTGCCATGTGTTGGCCCCTGGCTGAGCCACGTGGCAGCCTGTGATTGGCCTTCCAACACCCAACCAAAACATGCCATTTAGATCCAACAAAAATGTGCCACTTGGCACAATACGATATGCTGGAGGAAAAACATCATGTGCACAGTCACCCTGCCATGTAGGCATGCATAGTCATCTATAAGGACTACTGACTGGGCTATCCTGCTTTTTTTTTAAATTTTCATGTTTGAAAAAGTGGACATAATGCGTTTATGGGAGCATACGGTGTTGGTTTTCCGTGAAATGAGTTGGGCCGGATTCAGAATAGCGAGATATACGTGGTCATTCAGGTTCCACACCATTTTGACACTTTCAATTTTGAGCATAATTTTGAGCACGTGATCATCATGTCACCTTGATAAATTCCTCCAACTCCCCCTTTATGTGCCTCATCGATAATGTCTTCCCTTTCATGATGCAAGACACATCTCCAAAGCACCTCTTCAATTCCAATTTTGTATAATTGTCCATTTATTAATGTAAATGGCTTTGCCTTAATAGTGAGAATCTTTTTCTTCTTTTTAGATATTCCCTGAAGTTCTTTTCCTATATGTAAAATTTTTTCAATATTGCAAGTTCTGTAGGGGTTGCTTTAGCTCTAAATATATTGTGCATATGAGAGGTCATCCTCAATGTGTGTCTATTCTTCACCAGATTTTGGTTGGGATAAATGGTCAGGATCGACGTTCTTCTTTCTTAGGTCGAACTATAACTTCAAATTCAAATTCTTGAAATAGTAATAATCATTGACAGAGGCATCCTTAATGTTGAAGTTCAACAAGAAATTTCAGCACCAACACTAGTGTGGGACCAGGAGGTCCAAGCAGCACCTACACTAGTGTGGGACCACAGGTCTTAAAAACACCTACACTAGTGTGGGACCACAAGTCTTAGCAGCACCTACACTGGTGTGGGATAAATTTGGTGCATGTCTATTTTAGTTATCCCTTAATTAAGATGGACAATAAAATGTAATCTAATCTCAAAATAACTTTTAATATTTAACTGAGTGTGATAAATTCAGTTAACTCATGAATTTTGAGTTGAGGGTAGTTGGTGAGGCATGCAGATTAATTCTAGTTGTAATAGAGTTCGAAGTGCAGTGGTGCATTAGTTAATGCAGGTTGTAATCAATTTAACTCAGTTAATTGAGTTAAAGTCAATTGTGCTAGTTGTAACTGTTAGATACACTAGTGAGAGATCAAGTGAATTAAATATTATTTAATTCACAATTAGTGATCTCACATGCAACTGAGGATTTACTATTATTAGTTGCATGCATGTTAGTTCCAGTGGAGACCCAGTTGAGATCTAGGTCAAAGGGATGTTGACTATCAGTCATAGGATTATTGGTTTGCACCTGTTAGGGTCCTATAATAATAGGGTTCATAAAATTTTGAATTGAATTTGATAAGTCTTGTAAATATGTACATACCTTGCTTTCTGCAAGTTGTTTTCCCATATTTTGAAAAAATTGAAAAATAATAAAAAATCAAAAAGAGGGTAAAAAGTCCTAGAAGAAAGATCAAAGGACTTAGAAAAATATAAACCCCAAAAGAAAAGAAATAAAACCTGAAAATGAGCAAGTCCAAATGCCACTACTTTTTACTTTTTACTACAAGAATGATGATTATGTGCAGGGTGTCAAAAAATGCCATAATCCATGATCAGTTAAACAACTTAATCTTAACTCTTCATGTTTTAAATTTCATGTTTAGATAGTGAATAAAGATTTGTCAAATAGTTTAAACTTGAAAAATCAGTAGTTAGGTAGATAATAATGAGGAGCTCAACAGTTTAATCTAATCCCTCTGATGAAATAAGGTAGATTTAGATTAGTTTTATGCTTTCAAATAAAATGTTTTAAGATTGCAAGCCTAAATGCACCTACAAAATAAAGAAAAAAATGTTAGAAATGGAAGTTTGGTGGGTAGAAAGTAGTGGAGCAATCAGGTAAATAATACATCATCGGGAAAAATCACTAATTTCCCCTGCCCCATAAGTGTTCAGTATCCTAAGGTATCAGTCAAACAGGCTCAGAGCATTTCTCTGACTTTTGTTGGGACTGGACCCAATGCTCTATGATTGGTTAGTTAAAAATATTGAGTTCTTATGTTAAATCCCCATTTATCATCATTTACCCTTCATTCAGCTATTAAAACCCCTTTTTCCTAAGTAAAAATAGACTCTTACTTAGTAAAATTGTAACCCTAGAATAATTAACTTCATCCCTTCATAAACATTCATAAAAACCCACAAAATCACATTTATCCTAAGTATTATTGAAAGAAATATAAAAATATGAGCAAATTCTTGATTATTATGTTATACTTGGAGATTGTTAGTTCCCAAATCCACCTTAGGCTGAAATAAGGCAGAAGAAGGACAACACCAAACCACGCTCAGCCTCGTAGCTAGCCCTACGAGGATAGGAGAGGGCTTTCTCCAGGTCAATCTCAAGGAAAATATTCAAAGGGGCTTGAGATGACGATCCTGTTAGTTCCCAAATCCACCTCAGGCTTAAATAAGGCAGAAGAAGGACAACACCAAACCACGCTTAGCCTCGTAGCTAGCCCTACGAGGACAGGAGAGGGCTCTCTCCGGGTCAATCTCAATGAAAATATTCAAAAGGGGCTTGAGTTGACAATAACAACAACTGATATTAGGCTAGATAAACAAATAGGAGGGTTTGATTTTGATTTTTAGGGGTTTTGTTGAAAAAAAGGAAAAACAATTTTTGGGCTTGGGGATGAGGCCAGATCTTGCAAAATTCAAGTTGGGGCAGGGTAGGCAATGGATTTTATGTATAAGATCAAATGAATGGATAGAAAAGGCTGCTGAGGAGTTGAAGAGGGTGAGAGAGTACAAGGATCCTCTTCAAACTGACGAAAACATATGAAACTAAACAAAATTCTAAGGCAGAGCACCAGCAAATCAATGAATTCTACCTCGAATACTCATTTGTTTAATTCATAAGCATAGAGAAATATGGCATACATATAACATTAATGAAATTACAATAACATGAGAAGAAACATCATCAAAACTCAGAAGCCACAAGGATCCCAACAAGTGCTGCAAAACTCTAGTCTTTCCTTTGCCAAAAACTGAAATATGGATGTACAATGGAGTGCCAAACTTTTTCCAAGAGTCCAACCCTGAAAATGTCTTAGAAAATACAATAAATAGACAATTCTAACCCCTTCCCATGCCTCTAGGGGTCGATCTCATGCTTCTAGGAGCAGTTTGAACCAATTCTAAACAAAGAGCTAAAATCTAGGCAGCCAAACAACTTGCCTCTATAAGCTAGGAAACTGATCCATTCACTGATTTTCACTTTTTGTGAATGAATCATATAGAACAAGTAAATACATGCCAAAATTACATCATGGTTACCAAATTACATCAAGCTAGATCAAAAATTACATCAAGAGGTGAAACTAGTCAATACTGGCCGAATTTCTGAGCTGGAAGGTGAAAAATAGGCTGAATTCCTCTATGCACCGTGCTACTTTGGACCTACGTTTGGAGCACTTCCCGAAGTCCAAATTGAGCTCATGATAGCTCGTTGGAAAGCCCTGGATATTTTATATCCAACCCAAGTGGAATTTTTCAATTTGGAGCTCATTTTCCCCTCCAAATCTTCAATCTCCCAAAAGTACTTCCTACTGGTGCAAAAGGTGGCAGAAAGGTGATTTTCATGGTGTTTTTGGCCCTTTAGGCAGCCCAGAATGTGATGAAATGCTTCAGAAATTCCTAAAAATACACAATATATCATGACAAATCCAAAAATTTAAAGCTTCCCTCTAGAATATGTCCCAATCATAAGCGCGCGTTGGGTGGCGCAACACGTCGGGCGGAAAAACCTGTTTTGCAACCAAAATTTTCAAAATGACAAAATCTTCTCCAAAATTGCTGAAATTTGGAGTGAATATCTCCCATCATGTTTCATGCTCAGCCAAGGAAGCTTTGGCCAAGATTCGAAGTGGATCCGGCCTTTTCTGACGTTTCAGTGCTTTTTCCAGCCTTGCCTTCAGGATCTTCATTTTTGCTTTGCAAACGTGCGTGCGGGCCCAATAATGATTCTTCATATGTCTAAGCATGTCTTTGTCCCTGTTGGCCTTCTCCAAGAGCTTTTCTGGATGAATTTTTACATGCGTAAGCCAGGTCTCTCTCTCAAATGGTGTCATGTCACCTGGTCTCTTCCGGGCCAATGCACGGTCTTCACGGATTCGCCGCAACTCTATAAGTGTGCGCTGATCCTCTAGTTGTTTATTGTGTTGCTCCAAATAATCTATCACCCACTGAGATCTCTGCAACTTCACAGTCAAAGTATCAATCTCAGCCTTTTGTTCCTAAATGATCTCTTTGAGTTTTGAGCTAGGAGAGCTCGCATCAACATCGATGAGTATAAAATCAGTGTCTTGGCCTCCTGAAGGGCCCTCATCGTGTATAGGCCTCTTGCCTCTATCCTGAACCTATACCTGTGCTGATGTAGAAGGTGAGACCCCTTCCACGCCATGTGGAGATAGTACTCGCGCTGCTGATGAATTCAACGAGACCCCTTCCACCCCGGGTGGAGATAGTACTCGTCGTGATGCTGCAAATAAGGCTCGATGGCCTCTCTGATAGGTCACACACGCCGGAGCACTGATAGGCTCAAACTCGGGAACATCAAACTGGTGTGAAGGCTCTCCCTCATCATGAACAACCTCGGGAGGTTGTGGCGCTGCAAAGAATTCACGGGAAATGAACTCATCCCATGCGATGCCCTGCTGTGCGAGCTGATGTACCACCATGATCTTGATGAGCGCGTAATGGTAAATGTTGTTATGCTACTGCGTTGGGGTCTTCTTCTGTACAAGTACCGTTATTCGCTCTATGTTATGGTACATGAAATATGGAATGCTCATCAACTGCACTCTCGTGAAATGCATCAACAGCCGGATGTGATATGCATACAAGCGTGAAAAGCGCCCTTCACAACTGAAGTACCTAATGATAAATTTCATCAATGGTGCGTACTCATCCCTCAGAAATCGGAAAGGAAATACTACCTTTCATTTGTGCCCTCGAGATATCCGAGTACGGTGAGCTCTGCATGCTACTGTCCAGCTGCCGCCGCTTATTCCTCTTCATGAGTGTTTCGAGCATCACAAGTGCCTGACAAGTCTCATGGTGACAAAGTGAAATTCACTCCAGCAAGGTTTACACGACCATTATGAAAATGTAGGACAAATATCCGAGCTAACTCATGATGATGCTGAGTTCGGGCAATCATCTCACAATACTGGAAACATGACTGATGCTGAAAACAATCCATTGCAAGCGGGCAAGCCTGCAATTGTGTCAAAGAAGTGGGTTCTTCCCTGACATGCCTGCCACTTTTGTGAGATCTCCTTGGCACATTAAGCTCAGTAGATGAGTCATTGTCCTGCTCATACCCCTGCTCATAAGGTGAATCTGTCTCTGACATGGCACTGAAATCAAGGTGTTTGACAAATATATGCTGATATATGTATGGTGAAAACAAGAGTTAGGTGTACATCTGAAAATGATGAATTGGTACTTTCCCTTTAACATCCAATATGCCAAATGTGTCACATATGTATCAGGTGCTACAATAAATACCCACCAGGTGGAAAGAAAAATTGTCAAGTGAGTTTTTGAATGAATGGACAGACATTTACATCACGGTTTTGGAAACTTTTGAGATTTAACAACTTTACAAATGATATGGGAATGGGTGATAGTGATGGGACTTGTAATGTGATAAGAACAAGAGTTAATCAAATGGGAGTTGTAAATAGAGTTAAAAAAACATGAAGACAACCATTGAACCTTGTGGAGACTCGAATTTTTATCAATGAGGGAAAGAGGTAACAAGTAGGGTTTGGGAATTCACATGGGGATCAAAGGTATAGGGATATAGGATGGAGGAATAACAATGGAATTTGTGGGGGTGGTGTATAATGTGACAAAACTAGCAGTGACACCAATGACAGTAAATGGAAATAGCATATATATCAATGAAATGAGAATTGAAGCACCAAATTTCACGTTTTGAAACACCTCCCTTTAACCCTTGGAGAAAATTTGGATGTGGATATAGGGTTAAATCTTTCACCATTCAAACACTAACCTCTTTGCTTCTAAACCACAGCACCATAGTTAAAAATCATTGAGCAGGCTTTAACAAACTTACTTGAAGCGGGAAAATTGCTTGATTTTGAAAAATCACAGAGTATTGATGAATTTCGGGCTGGATGGCTCAACGCGCCGCGCGCAGACCCAATGCGCCGCGCTGGTTTGGTCCACCGCGCCAATTAGAATTCACACTGTAAAATTTGACCCAATGCGCCGTGCCTCTTTTGTGTGCACCGCACTCAGACTTTCAACACAGTCACGGCCTCTTTCAAATGTTGTTCGCTCTCCAACCTCAAAATTCAACTTTGCTATGAGATTTTATGAATGTTTCTTGATGCAAATGGTTTATATGACTTTGAGAAATATCTTCCAAGAGATGGATTTTATTTTTTCTTCCTCCAAAAACCCATTTTGTAATGTTTTTATTTTGGCACTTTATCATTTAATGAAACTTCTGTCTTTTGCTTTTTCACTGATTTTCTGAGTTTGGACTAATGAAATTATTTGATTTTTGCAGGGATATTGGCGTTGATGTTTGGAAAAGGAAAACCAGAGCCTACTTTGAAATCTTCAAGATGGAAAAATACATGATTATTACGAAAAATGAATTCGACAATTTCTTATTCAAAACAGAGTTTTGAACAAGAAATGTCCTCGAAAATGTTTGATGATGAAAATTTTGAACTGACAACTTCTTTGAAAACCATCCTCATGGCCTGCGGGCATTTATTAAACTTGTCAAAGACTGAACCCTAGACTTAAAAACTAGAAGACTCTTTTTGATCAAAACAATCATTTATGACTATGAACGACATGAACTGAACTCTGATGAATTTTGAGGAGTTTTAACCAACCCAGCAGGTACAAGTATGAGGGAAAAAAAGAGAACCAAACCCTTCCTTCAGTCAGTGGCATGCCCCTAACGAAATGCAGATGAAAGAACAGAATGAGACACCTAAAAAATGAAAATGAAAATAGAGAAATGATCTCTGACGGAGGGCTGCAAAGTCTGACTCTAACATTGGCTCCAATGGGGATGGTAGCTCCTTGGAGGTGCCAAGAACGGCAGATCTTTGGGAGAGCAGACCAGTGCCTTATCCATTGGGCCATGGAAACCATTATTCGACAAGACGACAAAAAACTGATAACTCAATTTATTGACTGAAATTTTACCTTAAACTGACTCAACTCTTAAAACAGAAATTACTGAAGCAAACAGACTCAACAAACTCAAATGAAAACTGAAATCCTTCCTCAGGATTATAGCCTTCGCTTCAGGCCCCATACTGAAGAAAAGACTACAGTGCATACTTACAATGAATTTGAAAAACATGATATGTACAATGACAATGATCAGCAGAAAACATCTTAGAAATGGTAGCGCTTGAGTAGCCGGCCATTGACCGGCCCTCCTGGACAGTATTCACCATTCATCTCCTTTAACAGAAAGGCGTTCTGACCTCGATATGCTGCAATCTTGAATGGACCTTTCCAAAGGTTTTCAAACTTGCTGTGTTTTCCTTTGTCTTCGTTCCTAGCGTCCCACTTCAGTACCACTTCCTCCAACTGGAATTTATCTGCCTTCGCTTTCCTGTCATAGATCTTTTTGATTCTTTCCTGCAACTTGAATGTGTTCTGGAAGACCTCTTCCCTCGTTTGTTGTAAATGAATCATCTGGTTTATCCTTCTCTGTATATGGCTTTCTTCACTACCAGCCTCCTGAAGAAGCTTGACTACAGAAACAACAAGTGAAGTAGGAAAAACTGTATCTACTCCATAAACCAACTCGAAAGGAGACATACCAATTGACTTCTTTTGACTTACCCGATCAGCCCATAACGCATTCACCAGCTTCTTATGCCAACTCTTCTTATTGATGTCCAACAACTTTTTAATGATATTGACTAGAGACTTATTGGAAGATTCTGCCAAACCATTACCTTGCGGATGATAGGTGGTTGAATGCCCCAAAATGATTTTATACTTTGCACAAAACTCAATCATCTTCCTTGACTTAAAAGCCGCTGCATTATCTGTGATCAATTTACTCGGGCAACCAAAACGGGACAAAATGTTGTTCTCAAGGAAAGAAATAATTACTAAATCGGTGGCTTGTCGTGTGGGCACTACTTCGATCCATTTTGTAAAGTAATTGGTGGTTGTTATAATCCATCTATGCTATCCTGAAGAAGGAGGAAAGGGGCGCTTACCTCAACATGCTTGAGTGGTAATGGATGTAATTTCTGTTTTCCTTCGAAAATCTGGCACTCATGGCAGCCTTTGACTATTTTATAGACATCAGCAAACAACGTGGGCCAATAGTACCCAGCTCTCAAAATCTTATTGGTAGTTGTCTTCCAAAAATGATGACCGCCGCAATCTCCTTTGTGAAAATCTTCCATTACCTTCTCCGCTTCTTCCTCCACCAAACAATTCAATAACACACCACCTGGATCCTTCCAATAAAGTGCAGAATTCAAAACACAAAATTTTGCAGCCTTCAGTTTCAAAGTCCTACCTTTGTTTCGAGTCATGCCGAGCGGTGATGACAAATTTTGAAGAACATAGATGATATCTGAATACCATGGGGAATCAAAAAAAAATTCCGATACCTGAAGTGGCGCATTCTCCTCATCTTCATCAGACATAGCAGCAATCAGATTTATGTCTAATGCGTGAAAATTGGATTCAGCCATAATTTTTGCCAGCCCCTATCCCTTGATCAGCTTCGTGGGCCTTATTTCCACATCATATTCCAGCAAAGCTGCGATCCACCTACCACGTCTTCCTTCCGGATTAGTCTGTACTAACACATATTTCACAGCAGCATTAGGAACATAAGCTAAAATATGGGAATGCAAAATGTATACCCAGAAATCCTTCAATGCCTTTACCAGTGCCAGTGCCTGTTTCTCAATGATGTTGTATTTCAGGACTGCGTCTCTAATAGTTCGACTGAAAAATGCTATGGGCTTCTCATGTCCATCTCTCTTCTGCATTAACATGGCTGCCATGGTATGTTCTGAAGCAAAGGAAAACAAAATGAAATCTTGGGTGTAATCCGGGCTGATTAACACCGGGGCTGAAGATAGTGCCAACTTCACCAAATCAAAGGACTTTACCGCATCTTCCGTCCACTTTACTTGGCTGTCCTTATTCATCATATTTGTTATTTCTCTCAAATGCTCAGCAAGGTTAGGGACAAAACGACGCAAAAATTTCATCTTACCGTTAAAAGACTGAATCTCTTTCTTGTTCCTAGGAGGGTCAATTTGCTGGATTGCTTCAACACGTGCCGGATCAATACGAATGCCATCTTTGGAAATAATGTGACCAAGTAACTTACCTTCATCCATGGCGAATAAGCTCTTTTTAGGATTGAGCGAGACACCATATTTTCTGCACTTCTAAAAAACAACTTTCAAGTGATGCATATGCTCTTCATCTGAATTTGAGAAGACAGTCAAATCATCAAGGTATATAACAAGGAAAACATCTTTTTCATTCGCAAAAGCCATGTCCATCGCCCGCTGGAAAGTTGCACCAGCATTCTTCAAACCAAATGGCATCTTGGCATAGTGAAATGTCCCCCACGGAGTGGTGAAGGTTGTTTTGTCGTGGTCGTCCTCATGAACCAAGATTTGGTTATATCCAGAATAACTGTCGAGTAGTGACATCCGAGATGCACCCACTACTCGCTGCAATATATGATCCATCTTAGGCAATGGATAATTGTCCTTCAATGACACCTTGTTCAAATTTTTGAAATCAATACACAATCTGATCTCACCTGTCTTTTTCCGCACTGGCACTAGATTGGAAATCAAATTAGAAAATCTAATAGGAACAATGATTCCTGCTTTGTACAACCTGTTTACCTCCTTCTCAATCGATGGCAACAACTTCGGATTGATTCTCCTTAGATTTTGTCGGAAAGGCTTCTGATTAGGCTTAATTGGGATAATATGCTGGATGATATTGGTGTCATACGTCTTTAAATCTGAGTAATCCCAAGCGAAAGCATCAGCAAATGAAGACAACAAACTCACATATTTAGCTCTTACCTCCGGTGACAATGACTTGGATAACTTTACCATTTTGGGGTTTTCAGCTGTCCCAATATTTACATCCTCTACTCCTTTTTCAGTCGGTCGTAAAGTTGGTTTCTTGGCCACATCATCTTGATCGAAGAGTTCTTCTAAAGGTATCAAACCTTTAGGAATAATGTTATCTTTCAGCTGTAACACTTCCATTTGGTTAACTTGAACATCATCACCATCATCAAATTCTACATCAATTGAGGTATCTTTGAACTTACCTTTACTCTGCAGAAAATCATTAATCTCATCATCATCTTGGAAAACTTGCCAACATCTTTGATTATCCGGTACGGTAGGACGGTGCTTCACATGAATTTCGAATTTATTGCTTGAATTCATTGGGATTTTCAAGTTACTAGCTGCCTTGGCAAGCGCATCAGCAATTCCATTTTGAATGCGAGGAATACAAGTCAAGGTATAACCTGAAAACTGCTTCAAAATATCAAGGACAACGTTCCGGTAAGCCCGCATCCGAGGATGTTTCGTTTGATATTCACCCTTTACCTGCTTAATCACCAATTCGGAGTCATCATAGACCACAATTATTTTAGCATTCAGCTTTCTAAGAATCTTTAAGCCAGCAATCAGAGCTTCATACTCAGCCTCATTGTTCGAACAATCAAATGCCAACTTGTAAGAACATACCCGTACATTGCTCGGTACCTTATTAGGAGCTGAAAAAGGGCTGTGTACCCAACTACCAATCCCAGCACCATCATTTCCCACTACACCATCAAAGTCCATGGTCCATAGACCCTCTTCATCATCCTCTAAGTGCTGAAATTGTGCTAGCTCTGTTTTTTCTGCTTGTTGTTCACTATCTTTAGCTGATTGCTCAACTGTGCGTTCCGGTAGCTGCCTTTCTTTCTGCAAAAATTCTCTGAAATTCTTGGTAATCTCTGGGATATCTTCTGCTTGAACCAACTGACTATCTACATCGTTAAAACTATCGGGAAACAAAACAAAAGACTCTAGATCTGTATGTACATAATTAAGCGGATGATTAACCGGTTTCTCCTTAGTGGTAATCATATACTTCATTTTTTGTTCCCGGTACAACTTTCTCATTTGGCCAAAAAAGGGAATCGTCGCATAGGAGAAATCTAACTATAGTGTCCCTTTCAATTTTTCTCCCCAAGATCTAGAAAGCAACATACCAAATCTCGGAGGGATGTCTGCTACAACAACGTCCATCAAAACATTCTTTGTAGGAATTTGATCCAAACTTACAACCAAGTCTTTAATGAGCCCAATACATCTCACTCTGCTAGAATCAAATGAATAAAGATCGTGGTACTTCCTGGTAATGTCTAGAGCCAACTTCTCCATGATTTCTTTCGGCATAAGGTTATGGGAAGCACCGGAATCGAACATGGTGTTATGCAACACAAACTCATGCAACCGAAGACTGATATAGAAAGGAGGTACCTCGCTGTCCGGAGACTCACCATCTAAAGCTGGTCCAAATATCAGTTCCGGTTGATCATCTTCAATATTCACCATGCCAAACATGGGATCGAAATTCAAAATTCTAGAAACCTGACCTTTATAACTGTTGTTCCTCATTAGTTCAGTCAAGGGAATAGATACCTTCAATTACGAAATTTCATTCTCCAAACTAAAAGTTGAAGTCTTTTCGATCTCTTTGGCTGGAACCTCTTTCTTTTCAACCTTCTCTTTCGATGCGATTGGCTGATTTGATTTTTCTGCTGATGATGACTTATTGGCAGCAAGATCAACTACCTCTTTTGCTTTCTTTTGTGCAACAGGTGAATCATTTTTGGGCGCTGAAACTTCCTTCCTCTTCTGAATTGGATTGACTGGTAAATCTCTATTCCTAAGAGAATATTGCTTCTGCTGGGCTGACAATGCATTCATATATCCTCTCTGATACTCATCCGAATCCTCCTCAAGGGCTGCATCATTAGCTAGGATAAAATCCTCATCTCTTTGTACTGCTTAACTTTCTGCATATTCATCATATTCAGTGATATAAATGGGAAAATCATCAGGAGTAAAGAAATGATTTTTCTCTCCTACTACATCATCTTCATCGTCTGAATCCTGACCAACAAAATCCTGCTGAAGAGGTGTCTTTACTTGCTATTGGACTGCTGGTTCTTGTGCTCGCTATTCTCGTTGCTTAATCTTGAATTGGGGCTGCTGCTGACCACGGAAGTTAGGATTCTGAACTTGTGGTTTAGGCTTATCAATAGTGAGCCTTTCGAACATCTTTCCCATTTCGTGAAGTATCTTATCTGTGGATGTGGAAGCTTCTTCTTTTATCACAACTTTCTTCTCTACTTTCAGTCTAGCTCTCTTATCATTCAAGTTTGCCTCGACAATCTTCTACATGTCCTCTAAAGTAGGCGGATCTCTATCTCGTAATGAATAGGCCATCTCTGGATCAAAACCATCCGGGAATTTTAACAAATATGACTTCTTAGAAGGCCTCAAGTCATCAGGAATTGCATTATAAACCGCATTAAATCTGATAATATAGTCTTGGATGGACTCACCAGGATTACGCTTGATGCTAGTATACTCAGAAGTGATTTGAAATGGATCTTTCTTCATCTCCCACCGATCTAGAAACTGTCTCTGAAGGTCTTCTAATGTATTAATACTTCTGAGCTGTAAAGCTCTGAACCACTTGCGTACCTCACCTCCAAAATTTTGGACAAACAATCTCATGGAGACATTCTCTTCATCAATTTCATGCAGGTCCAAAAAGTCTGTCATTCTAACAATATGCTGCTGAGCGGGCACACTTTGAGGAGTACCATCAAACAAAGGAATTTTACTTTGATAATCAGTGGGCATAGGATCCAAATTTGCGGGCAAAACAAGAGGTGCGAATCTAGCAGCCATGGCTCTTGGTGGATTTATGATCTGTCTTGGAAAAACAGGTGGAATAGGAGCAGTAGGTGTTCGAGGTGTATGTGGCGGAGATGGAGGAGGAACTACTGCAGATTACTGATCAGATATCAATGGTTGCACTGGAATGGTAGAAATAAAAGAAGGCTCAGCGTGAACTTGTGAATCAGAAGTAACTACTGATGGACCAAGAGTTTCAGAAGCGGATTCAATAAACTCAGGAATATTCGTTGTGACAATAGAGTTCTGAAGGTTCAGAATGTAATTATCAATGGATCGATTAGCTTGTTCAACCTCAAGATACTTAATGAACTCGGGATTTATGACGGTAGAACTAGTAGCACTTTCAGATTTGGTTTCGAACAAGGATAACTCGAACTGATCATCAAACTCAATGTCTTCGATGTATTCAAATACAGTAGGGTATGAATGAGATTTAAATAGAGGAAACACGGGAGCTTATCGATAGAAAATTCTAGGAATCAGGTTGGGATTCTCATACACTGGAGGCGGATTAGGATCAGGATTTGATCTAGTATGTCTTTTGGAAGCCAGTGTATTGATCTACTCAAAAATCAAAGGACAAAACAATCTATTTAGCCTATTGAATTCTAGAATCAATCATCCAAAAGTCCAGAACGATATAATGTACTGGGGTAAAACACAAGGAAAATGTCACGTTCACAAGCTAAACCGGAGATCGACTGAAGCAGCGTTTATCTACTTCCGCTGATGCAAAGCAAAAGCGTTTCGAAAGCTACCTGGCGTGACTTCAGACTCCGTCTGTAACTTATGAAACAAATAACATCAACAAGCAAACCATTTTTGTCCCCAGTATGGTCGCCACTATGTTAGTTCCCAAATCCACCTCAGGCTGAAATAAGGCAGAAGAAGGACAACACCAAACCACGCTCAACCTCGTAGCTATCCCTACGAGGACAGGAGAGTGCTCTCTCCGGGTCAATCTCAATGAAAATATTCAAAAGGGGCTTCAGATGACAATAAAAACAACTGATCTTAGGCTAGATAAAAAAATAGGAGGTTTTGATTTTGATTTTTAGAGGTTTTGTTGAAAAAAAGGAAAAACAATTTTTGGGCTTGGGGATGAGGCCAGATCTTGCAGAATTCAAGTTGGGGCAAGGTAGGAAATGGCTTTGATGTATAATATCGAATGAATGGATAGAAAAGACTGCTAAGGAGCTGAAGAGGGCGATAGATTATAAGGATCCTCTTCAAACTGACGAAAACATATAAAACTAAACAAAAGTCTAAGGCAGAGCACCAACAAATCAATGAATTCTACCTCGAATACTCATTTGTTTAATTCAGAAGCATAGAGAAAGATGGCATACATATAAAATTAATTAAATTACAATAAAATGAGAAGAGACATCATCAAAACTCAGAAACCACAAGGATCCCAACAAGTGCTGCAAAACTCTGGTCTTTCCTTTGCCAAAAACTGAAAATGGATATACAATGGGGTGCCAAACTTTTCCCAAGAGTCCAACCATGAAGATGTCTCAGAAAATACAATATATAGACAATTCTAACCCCTTCCCATGCCTCTAGGGGTCGAGCTCATCCTTCTAGGGGTTGCTTCAACCAATTCTAAACATGGAACTGAAATCTAGGCAGCCAAACAACTTACCTCTATATGCTAGGAAACTGATCCATTCACTTAATTTTCACTTTTTAGTGAATGAATCCTCTAGAACAAGTAGAAACATGCCAAAAAATTGTCTTAGTTTGCAAATTACATCAAGCTAGATCAAAAATTACATCAAGAGGTGAAACTAGTCAATACTGGCCGAATTTCTGAGCTGGAAGGTGAAAAATAGGCTGAATTCCTCTATGCGTCGCGCTCCAAATCTCTATGCGCCGCGCTACTTTGGACTTACTTTGGGAGAACTTCCCGAAGTCCAAATTGAGCTCATGATAGCTCGTTGGAAATCCCTGGATGTCTGCTATCCAACCTAAGTGGAATTTTTCAATTTTGAGCTCATTTGCCCCTCCAAAACTGCAATCTCCCAAAAGTACATCCTGCTGGTGCAAAAGGTGGCAGAAAGGTGATTTTCATGGTGTTTTTGGCCCTTTAGGCAACCCAAAATGTGATGAAATTCTTCGGCCATTCCTAAACATACACAATATATCATGAAAAATCCAAAAATGTAAAGCTTCCCTCCAGAAGATGTCCCAATCATAAGCGCGCGTCAGGTGGCGCGACGCGTCGGGCGGAAAAACCTGTTTTGCAACCAAAATTTTCAAAATGAAAAAATATTCTCCAAACTTGCTGAAATTTGGAGTGAATATCTCCCATCATGTTTCATGCTTAGCCAAGGAAGCTTCAGCCAAGATTCGAAGTGGATCCGGCCTTTTCCGACGTTTCAGTGCTTTTTCCAGCCTTGCCTTCAGGATCTTCATTTTTTCTCTGCAAACGTGCGTGCGGGCCCAGTAGTGATTCTTCATATGTCTAAGCATGTCTTTGTCCCTTTTGGCCTTCTCCAAGAGCTTTTATAGATGAATTTTGACGTGCGTAAGGCAGGTCTCTCGCTCAAATGGTGTCATGTCACCTGGTCTCTTCCGGGCCAATGCACGGTCTTCACGGATTCGTCGCAACTCTATAAGTGTGTGCTGATCCTCCAGTTGTTTATTGCGCTGCTCCAAATAATATATCACCCACTGAGATCTCTGCAACTTCACAGTCAAAGTATCAATCTCAGCCTTTTGTTCCTGAATGATCTCTTTGAGTTTTGAGCTAGGAGAGCTCGCATCAACATCGATGAGTATAAAATCAGTGTCTTGGCCTCCTGAAGGGCCCTCATCGTGTATAGGCCTCTTGCCTCTGTCCTGAACCTATACCTGTGCTGATGTAGAAGGCGAGACCCCTTCCACTCCATGTGGAGATAGTACTCGCGCTGCTGATGAAGTCAACGAGACCCCTTCCACCCCGGGTGGAGATAGTACTCGTCGTGATGCTGCAAATAAGGCTCGATGGCCTCTCTGATAGGTCACACACGCCGGATGATGCAGGCTGAACCTTGCAATACCCAGAATCACACTCTTCCGATAGCAGATAGATTGCATCTCTTTAATTAGCTCTAAAATTTCCTATCCGGCAATTCCATAAACACTTTTACGCGCGGAAGTTCTTTCAAAATACATGGTTCAAACTACAACCCAAATATTCAAACTCAAAACCTGTTAATTTGCTTACCTTCTTTATAATCGGACTAATAGCATTCACACCATTTCATTCAACACTCTTCTTTGGCATCGACATCCAACACTGGATCATTGATTCAATGATCTCCCTTTAAATTTCCTCAAGCAGAATCGAAGTCTTTTATTAAAATTGTAAAATAATTCTTTTAATCCCTTTCCGATTCGGATAGAAGCCTTTCATACGTCCAAAATAGCGTTTGAACACCTTTTTAAATAACCACCACAATAGTAAAAATATATGTTAAAACCCTGCTTCCACACACGGAAACATTAAAATCAACCTTATAAATATCGCCATACAAAGCGTGCAATATCAACGCTAAGTATTAAACCACCGCATCCACACATAAGGCATTTACAATGGAAACTACGTAAAGTTCAATTTAATCCACATATATGGATTTCAAAACATATTACATCCGCCTCTATGGATATCGGCAGATCCACATTCCATCCAACTCCGATTCGATATCAAATCCCATACTCCGATGCGATGTAATCGCCAATCGCAAATCTGATTATTTAAATGCCAAACTCTTGACAGTGCTGCAGCTCCGATCCAATTAATCGGAAGTTGGAAATTGCAATGTTTCAATGTCGCTTTCCCTTTCGGTTCTTCAAAGTTCCGATCCGATATCCAGACCCGATTCCAATTTCAAACTAATCTATAAAACTTCGCATCCGCCTCTGTGATATTAATCGGAGATCGCTGACTTAACTGTCCCAACTCAGATCCGATTCAATCGGATCTCGGAAATCGGCGATTGCAATACGATCTCAATACTGGTCTTCCAAATTTCCGATGCGATCCGATCGGCAATCGGAAATCGGAAGGTTTGCCATGTTCCACCTGTAAATTCAGCGATATATCACGGATCCGATTATTCCCAAAACTGATATATATATATCAATTCACCTCCACTCAAAAGTTCTGTGAAGTCGAGATTTACCCATTTTTCTGTGTTAAAACTTTTTCAACGCATCAACTTCAATAACACCAGATTTGACTTAACACAAGAGTTCTACAGTTTAAAATAAGAACACACACATCGAAACCGTTTCAAACAATTATACAGAAAATCAATCCGCATCAAAGCTTATGGATTCATCATACATCGATGGATATAACATAATATCTGAAATACAGAGTCTCGGCATTTGCCAATTACACAGCTAAATCATCGCTATTACACAAAACACAGTCCCTGCAACTCTAAGCTTCTCGCTCCACACAAAAACCCATTCTAAATCTAACAAAATCTACCTCTCTAAAAGAATCCCTCGCTCTCTCCTTTTTAAAACAAAGGAAATATATATCTAAATTAACCATCTCCTCCACATTTGGAGGAATAATTTATATATTTAGAATTCACACCCTATCCTAATCTAAACAAACTAGACTACTTGGCTTTATCTCCATGCAGGGAGGATCACTTGCCATTTATTCCCAATTTTTGTTCAGAATTAAGCCACTCTTAACTACTTACATTTAATTGAAATTAATACAAATTTAACAACCAAGTCTTCCTCCAAACTTGTATTAGCCATAACATGTGACCATTCCATCACATTGTTGGCTAGGTCTAGATGCTCCTGCATCAGACTCCCAAAGTTTAAATTAACCATGATCTCCTGATCATGCAATTCTGGTCTGCGTCCTCCTGGATCCCATACTTGGTTTGGTAGTCTGTCCTTGGTTACTGTTGTTGTTGTTTGTACCTCAAGTCTCCCACCTTTGTGCTGTAATGCCTCACTATCTGCTGCTGTCCTTTTCACATATTTTGTTGTTGTTTTTCTCACTCTAATTCGCAGTTTCCCATTCCCTTCACCTGTACCATTTCTTCCAGCCAATTTTCCTTTCTTCTTTTGTCTTGCATTTGTTTTACTAGAATTCTGTAGTATGAGTTTCCAGAACTCATCCAATTCTTTGTCCATTTCACTTTCCATGTGTTGAATACTATTCTCTTGCAACTGATAATCTCTGTGCCAATAATCTTCCATATACATTTCTGAAATGTACAAATGCCTTTTCCATTTATTCTTTGCAATAATCCCAGATCCTCCTTCTGGTTTCTCGTTCATGACTTCATCATTACTTACTTCAAATTCCAACATACCTGTATCTCCACAAATTTCTTGAAAACTCATCTCTAGTTCAGCAGTTTCATACCATACATTCACCACCATTTTCTCATTCTGAGGCTTTTTGATTTCACTCTCCATTAATCCGAGCTGTTCTTCTTAATTAACTTCTTGGTTCAGATTGATTTCACATTTCCTTTTTCCTGTATGTAAATATTTATTAAAATTAATCAGCTCAATAAACTCAAATGCTTTACCTGGCTTCATCATCAAAAGATTCAACTTATACCACAAATCTGCCATCTCATCCGGAATTTTTCTCAAAAGTTCTGCACAATCTTCACTAACTGCTTTGTCTGCAATATCTATCTTTAATACTTCTTTACTCTGGCTTTCTTCAAGGTCAATGATCCTCAATGACTGCTCAATCTTCAATAGCTGTCCTCTTTTAGCTGTAGTTTTAAACAGTTGTCCAATATCTACATAATTTACTACGGTTATGTTTAACAGCTTATTTTCCCTCTGCATCACATAATTATGTGAGTTTCCTTTACTTATGACAACTCTAAATAGTCGCCTTACCTCAGTGTATCCTTTGATTTCAATAGTTATTTTTCCATCCTCCTTTTGAATTATTCTTTGAATGTCATCTGATTGGACATATTTCTGCACTTGGTTATAACTTCCCTCCTTATTCTTCATATGAATATGAGTAGTCATTTCTTCATCTTTTAATACAACAGTCTTCAATAACTGTTTTTCTTTCCTCAAGTCGATATGACCTGCAAACACACAACAACCTTTAGTTTTCAAAATACAATACCTTCCATTTTCTTTTGATGCTTCAAGCACCAATACTCCATCATAGATCTTTTGGATTTCTATGGATCCTTCTTTCTGTGACTTCAAATCAATATGAATTTGTTCAAGTTCCCTGAACTTGTTCATCAACTTGCCATTCCACCTCTGTTGCAATATTTTCCACTTTACCCTTTTCTTCAGTCTCCATCTGTATCTTCGGTCTTTGCTTGTCTTTCTTTGTACTGCCGGACCAATTTCTGGTTCTTCATTCTGCTGTCTGTTTCTATACTTCTGCAATTTAATGCCTTCCTCAAATTCACTCTCATGTAGCTGATCATTCCTTCCAAATTTCTGGTTACTTCCATATTCATCTTGCTGAGTTAATATTTATGTCTCCTTCATGCCTCTGAGGACATAACTCCCTTGTTGCTCCTGATCTTTCATCTCACCCTCAAATAATCGCTGCTCAATTTCTCTGATTTCAACATCATATTTATTAATGCTGTCTTCCACACCTTTTCCTCCATCAGGTTCTGTAAGCTTCATTTCTCCTTTAGGTTCCTTGAGTAATCTCTCCAAGAATTCTATTTCCTTATGAAATCTCTCCAGCATTTCATCACAATTTTCGTTCTCAGCTTCATTCTTTTCCTGGCAATCCTCCTGAGTTGACCTGTTTTCTACATTATCATAT
Source organism: Pinus albicaulis (assembly GCA_034641835.2). Lineage (NCBI taxonomy): Eukaryota > Viridiplantae > Streptophyta > Pinopsida > Pinales > Pinaceae > Pinus > Pinus albicaulis. The sequence continues at coordinate 145,936 of JAXQQM020082191.1, forward strand.
TGCAAGCATATTTCATCAATTCCATTAAAAAAATTCATTGGTTTACCTTTTTGTAGTCCCACTATGGAATTGTCATTAGACTTCTGGTCTATATCAACCTCATCTGACTGTTTCACACCAAACAGGATTTCATCTATGAACTCCTTCTGTTGCAATAGATCAACACATTCTTCCTCTAAAAGGGATTGACCATCATAATTTACCTCAAGAGCTTCATTCATGTTTGTGACAATTTCATCCGACTGTCCATCATCCTCTGCATATCCTGCAAACATACACAAACTATAAGAATCAAAATCACAAGGCTTCATTGCCTCATCTTCTTCCTTTGTCAACATATCTTTGAATTGTTCTGAACTATGCCAATAGTCCATGAGATCTTCAGCTGACCTCTCATTATCCTCTTCCCCCAACATTTCACCTTGTTCTGGTCTACAAATGGAAACTTCTACTTCTCTGAATTTCTCTGATTCCTCTTGAGCACTCAATATCTGCTCAATCTTTCTCAATTCTTCTACTATCTCTAACTTTACTTGCTGATTTCTCCTTTCTCGTAGCCTTTGCCACTTTGATCTTTTCCGCATGATCCACCCATTCTTCTGGTCTTCAACATTTCTCTGCAGCATCTTCATCAATATTCCAATCTGGAAATCTATCTCAGCTTTCTCTCGGTCAAATTCTTCTTGACTCGTCCTCATGCCATTTGCTTTGGCATCTTCCCTTCTGTTGTGGCTTCTTTGTGAACTTCTGCTATGACTATCTGTAGTCATTTTATTCTCCTCTCTTTCCATGAGCTCCTTACTCCTCTGCAACAAGCCTCTGCAACAGCAAGTCCTACTTACTGCAATCTTACCTCACTAAGCTCTCCACACTCAGTCTTTTGGTAAGCACGATCCCCTATCCAGAATATTCTCTTGAGCAACACCTTTGCTCCCTCTAGGCTTCTGAAATCTCTTACCTTATCTTTCGAGAACACTTCACTTGTCCTCTCTGTCCAATCTCTTTTTGGATTCTTCAGGTTCACTGCCACTTCTAAGGACTTTCCCTACTCTGCTTTTAAGAACACATCTGATTCTTCTCTCACAGCTTCTCTTGGTCTATATTGCTGCAGTCTTCAATTTCAACAGAGCCAAGCTCTGATACCAAAAATTGATGCAGGTTGAACCCTGCAATACCCAGAATCACACTCTTCCGATAGCAGATATATTGCATCTCTGTAATTAGCTCTAAAATTTCCTATCTGGCAATTCCATAAACACTTTTACGCGCGGAAGTTCTTTCAAAATACATGGTTCAAACTACAACCCAAATATTCAAACTCAAAACCTGTTAATTTTCTTACCTTCTTTATAATCAGACTAATAGCATTCACACCATTTCATTCAACACTCTTCTTCGGCATCGACATCCAACACTGGATCATTGATTCAATGATCTCCCTTTAAATTTCCTCAAGCAGAATCGAAGTCTTTTATTAAAATTGTAAAAGAATTCTTTTAATCCCTTTCCGATTCGGATAGAAGCCTTTCATACGTCCAAAACAGCGTTTGAACACCTTTTTAAATAACCACCACAATAGTACAAATATATGTTAAAACCCTACTGCCACACACGGAAACATTAAAATCAACCTTATAAATATCGCCATACAAAGCGTGCAATATCAACGCTAAGTATTAAACCACCGCATCCACACATAATGCATTTACAATGGAAACTACGTAGTTCAATTTAATCCACATATATGGATTTCAAAACATATTACATCTGCCTCTATGGATATCGGCAGATCCGCATTCCATCCAACTCCGATTCGATATCAAATCCCATACTCTGATGCGATGTAATCGCCAATCGCAAATCTGATTATTTAAATGCCAAAATCTTGACAGTGCTGCAACTCCGATCCGATTAATCGGAAGTCGGAAATCGCAATGTTTCAATGTCGCTTTCCCTTTCGGTTCTTCAAAGTTCCGATCCGATATCCGGACCCGATTCCAATTTCAAACTAATCTATAAAACTTCGCATCCGCCTCTGTGATATTAATCGGAGATCGCTGACTTAACTATCCCAACTCCGATCTGATTCAATCGGATCTCGGAAATTGGCGATTGCAATACGATCTCAATACTGGTCTTCCAAATTTCCGATGCGATCCGATCGGCAATCGGAAATTGGAAGGTTTGCCATGTTCCACCTGTAAATTCAGCGATATATCACGGATCCGATTATTCCCAAAACTGATATATATATATATATATCAATTCACCTCCGCTCAAAAGTTCTGTGAAGTCGAGATTTACCCATTTTTCTGTGTTAAAACTTTTTCAACGCATCAACTTCAATAACACCAGATTTGACTTAACACAAGAGTTCTACAGTTTAAAATAAGAACACACACATCGAAACCGTTTCAAACAATTATACAAAAAATCAATCTGCATCAAAGCTTATGGATTCATCATACATCGATGGATATAACATAATATCTGAAATACAGAGTCTCGGCATTTGCCAATTACACAGCTAAATCATCGCTATTACACAAAACATAGTCCCTGCAACTCTGAGCTTCTCACTCCACACAAAAACCCATTCTAAATCTAACAAAATCTACCTCTCTAAAAGAATCTCTCGCTCTCTCCTTTTTAAAACAAATGAAATATATATCTAAATTAACCATCTCCTCCACATTTGGAGGAATAATTTATATATTTAGAATTCACACCCTATCCTAATATAAACAAACTAGACTACTTGGCTTGATCTCCACGCAGGGAGGATCACTTGCCATTTATTCCCAATTTCTGTTCAGAATTAAGCCTCTTAACTACTTACATTTAATTGAAATTAATACAAATTTAACAACCAAGTCTTCCTCCAAACTTGTATTAGCCACAACATGTGACCATTCCATCACATTGTTGGCTAGGTCTAGATGCTCCTGCATCACCGGAGCACTGATAGGCTCAAACTCGGGAACATCAAACTGGTGTGAAGGCTCTCCCTCATCATGAACAACCTCGGGAGGCTGTAGCGCTGTAAAGAAGTCACGGGAAATGAACTCATCCCATGCGATGCCCTGCTGTGCGAGCTGATGTACCACCATGATCTTGATGAGCGCGTAATGGTAAATGCTATTATGCTGTTGCGCTGGCGTCTTCTTCTATACAAGGACCGTCATCCGCTCTATGTTACGGTACATGAAATATGGAATGCTCATCAACCACACTCTCGTGAAATGCATCAACAGCCGGATGTGATATGCATACAAGCGTGAAAAGCGCCCTTCACAACTGAAGTACCTAATGATAAGTTTCATCAATGGTGCGTACTCATCCCTTAGAAATCGGAAAGGAAATACCCTGCTCAGTTGCCTCAGATATCCGGGTCTGATGTAAGGCTCATAATATGCCCTATCCAACTGCTGCCGCTTATTCCACTCTTCATCGATGTTTGGTATCCCGGTCACCTCAGAAATAGTCTCTGGTGACAAAGTGAAATTCACTCCAGCGAGGTTTACATGACCATTATGCAAATGTAGGACAAATAGGCGAGCTAACTCATGATGATGCTGAGTTCGGGCAATCATCTCACAATACTGGAAACATGACTGACGCTGAAAACAATCCATTGCAAGCGGGCAAGCCTGCAATTGTGTCAAAGAAGTGGGTTCTTCCCTGACATGCCTGCCACTTTTGTGAGATCTCCTTGGCACATTAAGCTCGGTAGATGAATCACTATCCTACTCATACCCCTGCTCATATGGTGAATCTGTCTCTGACATGGTGCTGAAATGTGTTTGTCAACTGTGTACTTGGTTGATTAGGAAATGAACAATTGGTGTATTTGTTTCAATGCCCAAATGTTTCACATATATATCAAGATGCTACAATAAATACCACGGTGGGAAAAGGACTGTCAAGTGAGTTTTGAATGGACAGAAATTTACTCATTGCTTTGGAAAATTTTGAGATTAAACACCTTTACAAATGGTATGGGAATGGGTGATAGTGATGGGACTTGTAATGTGATAGGAACAAGATTTAATCAAATGACAATCTGTAAGTATAGTCAAAGACATGAAAACAGCCAATGAATCTTGTGAAAACTTAAATTTTTATCAATGAAGGGAAGGAGGTAACAAGTGATAAGGTTTGGGATTTCACATGGGGATCAAAGGGTATAGGGATATGGGATAGAGGAATAACAATGGGACTGTGGGACTGTAGTGTATATTGTGGAAAGCTAGCAGTGAAAACAATGACAGTAAATGGCAAGAGCATACATATCAATGAAATGAGAATTGAAGCACCAAATTTCACGTTTTGAAACACCTCCCTTTAACCCTTGGAGAAAATTTGGATGTGGATATAGGGTTAAATATTTCACCATTCAAACACTAACCTCTTTGCTTCTAAACCACAGCACCATAGTCAAAAATCTTTGAGCAGGCTTTAACAAACTTACTTGATTTTGAAAAATTGCTTGATTTTGAAAAATCACAAAGTATTGATGAATTTCGGGCTGGATGGCTCAACGCGCCGCGCGCAGACCCAATGCGTCGTGTTGGTTTGGTGCGCCGCGCCAGTTATAATTCACACTATAAAATTTGACCCAATGCGCCGCGCCTCTTTTGTGTGCGCCGCGCTCAGAATTTCAACACAGTCACGACCTATTTCAAATGTTGTTCGCTCTCCAACCTCAAAATTCGACTTTTCTATGAGATTTTATGAATGTTTCTTGATGCAAATGGTTTATATGACTTTGAGAAATTTCTTGCAAGAGATGGATTTGATTTTTTCTTCCTCCAAAATCCCATTTTGTAATGTTTTTATTTTGGCACTTTATCATTTAATGAAACCTCTGTCTTTTGCTTTTTCACTGATTTTCTGAGTTTGGACTGATGAAATTATTTGATTTTTGTAGGGATATTGGCGTTGATGTTTGGCAAAGGAAAACCAGAGCCTGCTTTGAAATCTTCAAGACGGAAAAATACATGATTATTACAAAAAATGAATTCGACAATTTCTTATTCAAAATAGAGTTTTGAACAAGAAATGTCCTCGAAAATGTTTGATGATGAAAATTTTGAACTGAGAACTTCTTTGAAAACCATCCTCATGGCCTGCGGGCATTTATTAAACATGTCAAAGACTGAACCCTACACTCAAAAAATAGAAGACTCTTTTTGATCAAAACAATCATTTATGACTATGAACGACATGAACTGAACTCTGATGAATTTCAAGGAGTTTTAACCAACCCAGCAGGTACAAGCATGAGGGAAAACAAGAGAACCAAACCCTTCCGTCATTCAGTGGCATGCCCCTAACGGAATGCATATGAAAGAACGGAATGAGACACCTAAACAATGAAAATGCAAATAGAGAAATGATCTCTAATGGAGGGCTGCAAAGTCCGACTCTAACAGCTCCAAGGATCATAACGTCTTGTAACAAAAAATATTATAGTTCAGCAACGAGCTGAAAAAAATATGAATGTTTTTCATTAGTAATCTTTAAGGAAAAAGCTTTTTGAAGAGGAAGGCAATGTTATGAATAAAAATTATATAAAAATAATAAAAAATAATGTAAATAATAATAATCATAACTAATGATTAACTAACTGATAGCTAGTATTGAAGAGACGTGTTCTAAGGACATGTGTTTTAGTGAAGGGGTACCTTCCTAGGGTATATGAGTAGACCTTCATTCTCATTTGTAATCATATTACATCAATTCAATATACAATAACCAATATATAGTTACATGTCTTACAATGAAAATTTATGTCTTTGAAGTATTTAAAATATTTCTGCTACGTATACGAATTTTGGTTGTTACATTGGTATCAGGGAATTCCTCTGAGTATACGAACCTTGTTCGTTACAATCTACCTCATACTTCAAGGAAGGAGAGAAGCTAAATAAGTCATCAAATTTTATTTCTTGGAAAATCGGGTTGGAGGTGACCTTGGATGAGAATAATTTCTTCGAGTATGTGGAAGGAAAAGTACCTAAGCCTTGGGAGAATTCTTGTGATGCTATCAAGGCCAAATTAAAGAAAGGTGAGATTAGATAAAATAAAATCATTATTGATTATTTAAGAGATCATTTACTTACTTATATATCTAAGTTGAAGAATTCCCAAGAAATCTATGTATCTCAACTCAAGGATCGACTTATGACTGTCGGAGAACCTATGTCTGATAGAGAGTTGGTGCTCGTCGCACTTTGAGGTCTTCCTCCAATTTGGGAGACATTTGTTACTACAATAAGTAACAATGACAAGTTCCCAACATTTTATGAGCCCATTGGCAAGTGCTCTCAAGAAGAGACCAGGATGATTTCGAGAGGGAGGGTTCACAAGCATGGAGGAGAACCCTCTGCATTTGCTACACAATACAAGAAGAGGAACGAAAGAAGAAACCATATAATTCAAGAAGGCCAACACCAATATCCAGGGACTCTTAAAGAATATTTATAAAGGATAAAGTTGAATGTTCAATGATAGAAGAAGAAGAGATGATTTTAATGATAGAAGAAGAAGAGAAGCTCTTGTTGATCACGAACGAGGTCATCATCTTCAAAAGAGATCAAGGAACTCAATGTATGGAAATAATGGAGTTGCTACTCAATCTGAATATCTTCTTATTTCTGCTCTTTTATTTCCTCTCCTCTAGATTCATTTGAGCGTTGGTTAGTAGATAGTGGGGCCTCTAGACACTTCATTGGGTATCATGAAGTCCTCTCAAACCTTGTTGAGAGGGAGAAAAATTTGAAAATCATTGTTGGGGATAATTCTACTTATCCTATAAATGGATTTGGTTATGTTTCATTTTGTATGGACTATAGTGAAATAATACATCTAGATGATATTATGTATGTTTTGCGATTAAAGAACCTTGTTTCTATATATTCCTTAGAAGACAAAGGCATGAGAGTTGCCTTCACAAGAGGGAAGGTCCTTACTTGGCCTATGGAATCTCACATGAGAGATGCATTCACTTTTGGATCAATAATTGAAGGACTCTATAGAGTCAATGGAAATTGTAGAAATTTGAATACAATTATGTATTTCCTGGATTCTATTGATCTAACAATTATATGCCACTGTTAAACACAGAATCCTTCTACTAAAATATTTGCAAAAATTTAATCGCCAATTGCCAACACATGAAGAAATATCAATCACACATAACACATATGTTTTTACCAGGAAATAATAAAGCTAAAAATGCCACTATCATATATTATGTATATATCATGGATCATGAAACAATCTCATACAAAACTCTAATCCAAGAGCTCTCAGTACAATATACAATAGTCTCACACTGTCATACAAAATTGGCATATCCATGCATCAATTTACTGCCTCTTGACAACCTACCTCCACTATGCAATCCCTACTGATCACAATCCCTGAATGAATGAGATCCTGCCTTGCCTTGACTACGCAATCCTCATTGGCATCTCCGATGTGTGTGTGGTTGCATGAGTGAACCTACTAATGTCACAACTGATAGTCAAACTGTCCCTTTCACCTATCTCCCAACTCGGTCTCCACTGGATCTAACATGCATGTAGTTAACAGTAGTAAATATTCAGTTGCATGTGATATCACTCCTTGTGAATTAATTTAATATTTAATTCACTGATCCCTCACTAGTGTATCTTTAGTTATAACTAGTTACAACTAGCACAACTGAGTTTAACTCACTTAACTAAGTTAAACTACTTTACAACTCACATAACTACACATCCAACTCTGTTACAATTTAAAATCAATCAGTTACAACTAAGTCCACTTGCATGTCCCACCAACCAACCTTAGAACTCGAAATTCCTTCATCTAACTGGTTTTCCACTTCAGTTAACTGAAATCAAGTGCTTCAAGAGAATAGATTAATATTTATTGTCCAATTATTATTAAGAGATAATAATAATCGACATGCATTCTATTTTTAGAAATGCGATTTATAAATAGACTTCGCACATGTGTCTAAAATATAATCTTTTCTATAAATATAATTTTCTAAACCATCTATAAATAGACTCCCGCTATAAATAGAATTTTCTCAACATTCTAGAAATAGACATACACCTAAAAATAGCCTGTAGGCCCCACCTAGTGTAGGTGATTAATTTTCACTAGGATCATCATCTTGTTGAATCTCAACACTCCCTCTCAACACAAAAGGGATTATCCTTCACTCTAATCCTATCTCTACGGTATTCGAATTTTCTCCTGGTGAGCACCCTCATCAGAATATCTTCATCTTGATCTTCCATAGTAATGTACTGAAGCAACATGATCTTTTGCTGCACACAATATCTGATATGATGATACCAGATATCTATATGCTTAGATCTATCATGAAACACAGGATTAATCGAGAGTTTAATGCAACTCTAATTATCACAATGAATCACTGTAGGATCTAAATGAGAACCAAACAAACCAACCAGGATCTTTCTCATCCAGATAGCCTCACATGTAGCTTGACTTGCTACCATATATTTCGCTTTCGCTGAACTGAGTGCCACGGATCTCTATTTCCTGCTATACCAATAAAAAACTATAGATCCGATATTGAAGACCCTGTTAGACTCAGTTTAACATTCCTCTGTCGGAGTCATTTAAATTTTTGAGTCCAGGGTTTTGTCTGCAGAAGTGTGAAATAACGCAGTAAGTTTTTCAGGAATGTCATCGTCAATGATGTGAGATTGATTCTTCTTCAAAACCCTGTTTTGAAGAAGAAATCATTAAATGTGTTTTTTAGAATATGTAATTTGTCAAAATGCTGCAAATTCTCCAGCTCTTCAAATGGAAGCAGCTACAGCAGCTCCTATCCCTGCAAAAGCACAAACAGAAAGAACATCATCAACAATCAGAGACAAAGGAATCAAACAAAGCAGAGTGTTGCATCCAAAAGCTAGAAATGATGGAACTTGTATTACATGAATACAAATCAGCTACAAATATGATTGAACAATTTGCAGTTTTGGGTGCTATTGCCCAAAATACCGGAGATATACGAGATGAAGTTTTGTCTGATTTCTATCAAAAGTGGAAAGAAGATGCCTTGGTGATCATTAAGTGGCTTGCATTGCAAGTTGTTTCTGATATCCTGGGCAATGTTAAGAATGTACAAACGCTTAGTGGAGCACCTTGCTGTTGACATTCGGAAACTTAACAAGGTTTATTCTCTCATTGGAGGATTCTGCAGTAGTTCGGTTAACTTCCATGCAAAGATGGTTCTGGTTATGAATATTTTGGAGATATGGTGTTGAATGCTCAGATGCGGAGACTGTGGTTACAACAAATCTTCGATGCTTGCTAATGAATGGTCATGGGTTAAATCTCTCTCTTTACAACTGTTCTTGTGCATGTATCCTGACTCTTTTGAGTACATTAAAAATGACAGCTTTTTTATAGCAATCGATATAAGAATCACAACATGAGTTGCAAAGGCGTTGTTTTTATGTCAGTTCACATGACATATGAAGGAATTAATGGCAAAGCTGAGTTAAAGAGGTTTGAAGGATTGAAATATATCATCGTTTGCAAACAATTCAATTTCTACGACCAGTTTTATGTATGGCATGAATCCTCAAGGCGTAAGTCGAAGATGTGTTTTGCAGAGCCGTGGACAGGCTTGGAAGGTGTGCGCTACCCATACGAGCTGCGCGCTACCCACTTGGTGCGCGCTACCCACTTAAACGCCACAGCCCGTGTTAAATAACACAGGCGCTACCCACATGGGGCACGCTACCCATTGGGCAGGGGCGCTACCCACACAGAGACAGAGCTTAAAGAATTTGTCTTGTGCCCAGTTTCGTATCATCTGTCAAAGGTGAACGTTGGCGCGTAGTTGTCATTTTGCTGGCATCTTGTTATGCCAAATTGGCTGATGTGATCTGCACAGGAATACAGGCTATGATTACTAGAAATGATTTGTTTTCATTGCGACAAATAAAACATGAAGGTCCTGCAACAATCGGTTCTGAAGGATGAGTGAAACTCCAGGATCGATCCACCAATAGCAAATAAGAAACCTGGAAAAATACTCAATGAATTCTGAAAATGTCATTTCAAGGAACAAAGATCGAGATTTGCACCCAGTTCCAGTTACGAATTTGTATGGATTTTTATCAGCTAGTAAAGGCATTCCAATTTTGAAGAGGCAGTGCTAGATGGAATCACAAAACCCTGCCAAAATCGGTCTAATAGTTAAGAAACATGGGCATGATTTCATTTGATTGAACATAAATATTCAGTATCCAGATGGAAAATCCACCGATCTCCAGGGCACATTGAGCACGCACGATAACAAATTTTCCAATTTTATATTATGTTGTTGCTCAAATTTTGGGAAAAAGAAAACAGTTTCTGTTGAGAAAGTTAGAGAGTAGAGGACCCCGCTTACTCTGAAATCTATTTAACTTGAATTTAGCCTCTGAGAAGAGGAGAAGGGTCATGATCCACGCAACAGGGGATTCAAATCCATAGGAAATGAAGCAGAAAAATAGGAGTGCATTGCCTATTTTGTCTTCAGTCATGATTTTACAGAATCTACAACTCCAGCGTTTGTCTTTTAATAGGTCATCAAAGCGTTTCAAAGGGAGCGATGTTCTGTATTCAGAACAACTAATTGGCTTTCCAGCCTTGTTTGTTAAATGATAATTAGACCATTCCTTATTTGGGTCGATTTGTTATCCCACCTCTAGGTGTATATATTGTATTGAATAATCATTTGTAAAGAGGAGTTCTGAGAGGTGTGTGTAGGAGAAAAAGAGAGCTTTTATTGTACAGTTTTGATAGAGATTTTAATGAAGAGATACAGCTCTGACCCCTGAGATTCTTGTGGTGTGGATTTAGCATTTTGTCATTTCTTATGTCTCATATGTAGCTTGTAATTTTTTACATTTCATTTCATAATTATTTTCTGTTGAATACTTTTAAGTGAGAAAGGCAGAATACAGTTTACTGCTCTGCCTTGGGAGGTATTCATTTTCTATGTTTTCTTCAGTTTGATAAGGATTCATTATATATGCCCTTGTCAACCTCGCAGCGGTCTTTCACTCCATATAATTCCAATTTGATTGTTAAACTTCATGCTTATCCTGCCTCAGGAGATAATCTGTGTTTTTCATTTAATCTCTGCTCTTGCTGTCTTTGCCCCACACAGCCCAGAAAACCCATCATTCATCAAAACCCCTTTTCATATCTATTTACTAGCCTAAAATCAATATCAGTGTTTCATTTAGGTCATCTCAGATCCTATTGGACATCTTTCACTGAGTTTGACCCGGAGAGAGCCCTTTCCTGTCCTCGTAGGGCTAGCTACGGTGAGCTTGGTTTGATGTTGCCTCGAGTTTGTCTTCTTGACCTTGAGCGATTTTCCCTAACATAGTGGCGACCATACTGGGGAAGTCTTCCCCGGTAAAGGATGACAAAGTTCAGATCTGATTGCTGATGGTGGACAGCAGTCAGACATCAGAAGGCTGAAAACTTTCACCTTGCGACTTCATTCACTGAAAAATCCAGAAATCGATGCTTCATGGTGACTTCACTGCAGGGAGATCAGTAGCTATCAGATTTTTAAGATGGACCTTATCACAAGAAGATACGCTCCCATGAGCCGAGATCACATTCCAGGTTTTCTGAATAAGATGCCTAAGGTAGATTGGTCAAGGATTCTGCCTACGTTTAACAATGATGGTAAGAAAGATGATGCTTTACATCTGATTAGATTTCACATGCATATTCGCAAGTTGAAGGTGGCTTTTCCTGAAGATTGTTTGATGAAGATATTCCTGGCCACTCTGGAAGGTGAAGCTCAGTCATGGTATGAAAATTTGCCGCTGGCCTATATTTATTGTTTAAAGGATTTTCATGCCTTGTTCATTGAAAGATATCAAGCATCTTATTCATCATTAAATTTAGTTCATGGCTGTTGCAAACATGCTTCTACTTTTATTGAAAACCCTGAGAAATATTATGAAGATGATAATTTCATGGATGATGAGATCATGGAAGCATTGTATGAAAATCCCTTTCAGCAGCATAAAGCCGATCATGAAAATTTGCAGCAGGATCAAGATCTTAGTGTGGTGGAAGATGAAGGAATTTTGCATCTTGACAGTGAACAGGAATTGCATGAAATGGATCAGCAGTATGAGGAAAATCTGTACACTACTTCACTTGAAATCAATAAAGACAATCACTGTTTGAGCCAAAGAAAATAGAAGGTATTATCTCCTCTATCTGAAGACGAGATAGATCAACTCTTGAAAGGTCCTGTTCCAGCTACAACAGATCTGCAGTGTGCACACGGTCAAGAAGATAATGGTGAAACTTCTTCCTTTTCTGAAAAGCATGACAGTCCTGTAAGTATCTTTATAGATCAGCAGGTTGAAGTTGAAGTTTGCCATATGGTTGAAAGTGATGAAAGAGAAGATCTTGTTTCAGATCTGCCCACAGAAGAAGACAGCATGCAGATTGCAGATTATGATAATGTCCAGTCAGTTACTTCAGTTCCAGATCCAGATTCAGATTGTGATGATCAAGTATACCTTGTATTGAATCCTGAAAAGGAGAGTTTTGTTGTTGAGATCATAGACAGAGTTTTTGATCTAGATGTTCTCATGCCATCAGAACAGAGCCTGCATAAAGAGGTAATCCAGTCAGTTCATGAACAGCAAGATGAGACCTTCATTCAAGTAAGTGAAACAGTTCCTTTGGATGAATTTATGGTAGATGATAAAAATGTCATGCTTGAGCTTCAAGAATCATTGGAAGTTTCTTTTCTCATGATTGATGACTGTAATAAAAATCCAGCTGTCCTATCATATGAAGATGACTTACCATATTGTCAGACTATAGAAGATCAGAGCATACAGGATTACCTTTCAGATTCTTCATATGTTTCATGTGTTGAAATGTTTTTACAAGAGGAGATCTGCTCATCTACCTGTTCAGAGTTTTATGAAGCCCAGGAGCATACTTTTACTGAAGGACATGATGGAGACAGATCCGAATCAGGAGAGAAAGACACCTTGTTTCTTCAGCAGAAGGTAAATCTTCATGTTTTTCAGGATCCAATGGCAGATTTGTTGCAGTCAGCGGTGAAGGTGTTTATTGCAGTGTTCAGTGATGAAGGAGATCATGGTAAGCTGTGTTTTTGGATGCCCAGTTACCAATGTTTATTGTTGACCAGCAGATCTGATCATGGAAATCAATCAAGAAGGCATCTGCTTGATTGGTTGCATTGGCATTTTGATATAGTTTGATGGTATATTGTCTTGTAAGAAACACAGGCGGTTATATACTGCCGACAAGCTTTAAGTTTAGGTCTTGAGTTAGTTTGCTAGAGTTAAGTCATTTTAGTCAGTTTCCAGTTAATAAACTGAGTTATCAGTCTTTTGTCGTTTTTTGAAATAATGATTCCATTGCCCAATGGATGGAGGCACTGTCTGCTCTCCCAAAGATCTGCAGATTCTTGGCACCTCCAAGAAGCGGTAGCTGCCATCCCCATTGGAGCCAATGTTAGACTCAGTTTAACATTCCTCTGTCGGAGTCATTTAAATTTTTGAGTCCAGGGTTTTGTCTGCAGAAGTGTGAAATAACGCAGTAAGTTTTTCAGGAATGTCATCGTCAATGATGTGAGATTGATTCTTCTTCAAAACCCTGTTTTGAAGAAGAAATCATTAAATGTGTTTTTTAGAATATGTAATTTGTCAAAATGCTGCAAATTCTCCAGCTCTTCAAATGGCAAAAGTAATGGCGTCAGCCTCCTATCCCCCCAAAAGCACAAACAAAGAACATCATCAACAATCGCAGACAAAGGAATCAAACAAAGCGGTAGTGTTGCATCCAAAATCTAGAAATGATGGAACTTGTATTACATGAATACAAATCGCCTACAAATATGATTATCAATTGCGCTTTGGGTGCTACGTCAGCACGAGATATACGAGATGAAGTTTTGTCTAGCTTCTATCAAAGTAAGAAGATGCCTATATTTATTATGAATAATGTGTGCTTTTTTTCTGATATCCTGGGCAATGTTAAGAATGTACAAACGCTTAGTGGAGCACCTTGCTGTTGACATTCGGAAACTTAACAAGGTTTATTCTCTCATTGGAGGATTCTGCAGCAGTTCGGTTAACTTCCATGCAAAGATGGTTCTGGTTATGAATTTTTTGGAGATATGGTGTTGAATGCTCAGATGCGGAGACTGTGGTTACAAAAAATCTTCGATGCTTGCTAATGAATGGTCATGGGTTAAATCTCTCTCTTTACAACTGTTCTTGTGCATGTATCCTGACTCTTTTGAGTACATTAAAAATGACAGCTTGTTTATAGAAATCGATATAAGAATCACAACATGAGTGGCAAAGGCGCTGTTTTTATGTCAGTTCACATGAAATATGAAGGAATTAATGGCAAAGCTGAGTTAAAGAGGTTTGAAGGATTGAAATATATCATCGTTTGCAAACAATTCAATTTCTACGACCAGTTTTATGTATGGCATGAATCCTCAAGGCGTAAGTCGAAGATGTGTTTTGCAGAGCCGTGGACAGGCTTGGAAGGTGTGCGCTACCCATACGAGCTGCGCGCTACCCACTTGGTGCGCGCTACCCACTTAAACGCCACAGCCCGTGTTAAATAACACAGGCGCTACCCACATGGGGCGCGCTACCCATTGGGCAGGGGCGCTACCCACACAGAGACAGAGCTTAAAGAATTTGTCTTGCGCCCAGTTTCGTATCATCTGTCAAAGGTGAACGTTGGCGCGTAGTTGTCATTTTGCTGGCATCTTGTTATGCCAAATTGGCTGATGTGATCTGCACAGGAATACAGGCTACGATTACTCGAAATGATTTTTTTTCATTGCGACAAATAAAACATGAAGGTCCTGCAACCATCGGTTCTGAAGGATGAGTGAAACTCCAGGATCGATCCACCAATAGCAAATAAGAAACCTGGAAAAATACTCAATGAATTCTGAAAATGTTATTTCAAGGAACAAAGATCGAGATTTGCACCCAGTTCCAGTTACGAATTTGTATGGATTTTTATCAGCTAGTGAAGGCATTCCAATTTTGAAGAGGCAGTGCTAGATGGAATCACAAAACCCTGCCAAAATCGGTCTAATAGTTAAGAAACATGGGCATGATTTCATTTGATTGAACATAAATATTCAGTATCCAGATGGAAAATCCACCGATCTCCAGGGCACATTGAGCACGCACGATAACAAATTTTTCAATTTTATATTATGTTGTTGCTCAAATTTTGGGAAAAAGAAAACATTTTCTGTTGAGAAAGTTAGAGAGTAGAGGACCCCGCTTACTCTGAAATCTATTTAACTTGAATTTAGCCTCTGAGAAGAGGAGAAGGGTCGTGATCCACGCAACAGGGGATTTGAATCCATAGGAAATGAAGCAGAAAAATAGGAGTGCATTGCCTATTTTGTCTTCAGTCATGATTTTACAGAATCTACAACTCCAGCGTTTGTCTTTTAATAGGTCATCAAAGCGTTTCAAAGGGAGCGATGTTCTGTATTCAAAACAACTAATTGGCTTTCCAGCCTTGTTTGTTAAATGATAATTAGACCATTCCTTATTTGGGTCGATTTTTTATCCCACCTCTAGGTGTATATATTGTATTGAATAATCATTTGTAAAGAGGAGTTCTGAGAGGTGTGTGTAGGAGAAAAAGAGAGCTTTTATTGTACAGTTTTGACAGAGATTTTAATGAAGAGATACAGCTCTGACCCCTGAGATTCTTGTGGTGTGGATTTAGCATTTTGTCTTTTCTTATGTCTCATATGTAGCTTGTAATGTTTTACATTTCATTTCATAATTATTTTCTGTTGAATACTTTTAAGTGAGAAAGGTAGAATACAATTTACTGCTCTGCCTTGGGAGGTATTCATTTTCTATGTTTTCTTCAGTTTGATAAGGATTCATTATATATGCCCTTGTCAACCTCGCAACAGTCTTTCACTCCATATAATTCCAATTTGATTTCTAAACTTCATGCTTATCCTGCCTCAGGAGATAATCTGTGTTTTTCATTTAATCTCTGCTCTTGCTGTCTTTGCCCCACACAGCCCAAAAAACCCATCATTCATCAAAACCCCTTTTCATATCTATTTAATAGCCTAAAATCAATATCAGTGTTTCATTTAGGTCATCTCAGATCCTATTGGACATATTTCACTGAGTTTGACCCGGAGAGAGCCCTCTCCTGTCCTCGTAGGGCTAGCTACGAGGCTGAGCTTGGTTTGATGTTGCCTCGAGTTTTGCCTTCTTCAGCCTGAGGCAGATTCGAGCGCTAACAGACCCCTCCTGATGTGCTCTTTCTGTCCATTGGGCTGCCCGCCCAATCTGCATCCGTGAAGTCATGCAACTTCATCTCATTCGTTTGTCCGTACCATAAGCCATACTTAGATGTGCCCCTGAGATATCTCAGGACATGCTTTCCCGCCTTCCAAAAGAGCTTGGTAGGCTTAACCATCACTTGACTAAGTTGGTTCACCGCATAACATATGTCTGGTCTTGTATTTATTAAATACATTAATGAACCCACTAACTATTGATAGACAATAGCATCCACTACCTCGCTAGATGTAGCATCCTCTTTCCTCCAACTTCCTGGAAGAGGAGTATCCATGGGTTTTCAACCCTCCATTTGAAACTTACCTAGTATCTCCCTTGCATACTTTCCTTGAGACACAAAAATTTCGCCTTCTCGTTGCCATATTTCCAATCCAAGGAAATAATGAACGAAACCCATATCCTTCATCTCGAACTCCTTTGAAAGGTCCTCCTTGCATGAGTGTATAAACTTCTCATCACCAGTCAGTATTAAATCATCAACATAAAGAAAAATGATTAAAATCTTACCCTCCACCACAATTTGGTATAGGTTTTCATCTGCCTCACTCTTGGTGAAGCCAAGTCTGGTGAAATAGCTGTCGATATGAGTGTACCAAGCACGAGGTGCTTGCTTCAGCCCATACAACACTCTTTTGATTTTGCACACATGTGACTCATTGCTGAAGATCTCAAATCCTTCAAGTTTCTCAATGTACACTTCTTCCTCAATGATCCCATTAAGGAACACAGTCTTCACATCCATCTGATGAATGTGCCAATCCATCTACGCTGAGAGAGAAAGGATGATCCTTATGGACGAATATTGTGCGACAGATGCAAAGGTTTCTTCATAATCAATCCCCTCGATTTGTGAGAACCCTTGGGCCAAAAATCTGGCCTTTTATTTCTCAACACTCCCATCAATAGGTTGCTTTACCTTTTAGATCCATCTTGAACCTACCACTGATTTATCAACTACCCTTGGAACAATTTCCCAAGCACTATTTCTGATAATGGAGTAATACTCCTCCACCATTGCATCTACCCATGTGGGCTCTTGCACTGCTTCTTGAAAGGAATATGGCTCAGTCATAATACATTTTCTCATGAGAGCCATGTATCATGTGAATCAGTCAAGAGATTGTCTTTTTCTGCGTTGTGAAGTAGGGACTCCTACATTCTATGCCGCATGAAGCTTCAACCTATCAGCTTCTGTGATACGTCTTTTGCCAGTTCTAATGTTTGGCTCTGCATGAGTGGACTCCTCCACTCCATGAACCTCCTCCTATGGTTGATCCACATCTAGAGACTCATCTTTGGGAACCAAAAGTTCCTCCTCTGCATGTAAGTCTAGCTCCCTCTCAAGCGACAACTTCATGGCTTTCTCCTCATTGAATTTTATATCCCGTCACACCACAGTCATTTGACTATTAGGAAAATACACACGATAAATATGAGGTGTTTCTGTGTACCCCAAAAATATCCCAACTTCAGCAGTCAGCTCCAACTTCTTCCTGGCATTCTTGGTCACATGCACATAAATAGATGAACCAAAAATCTTAAAGTGAGAAACATCTGGTTTCTTACCAGTAAAAGCTTCTTCAAGTGTACTCATGCCAAGTACTCTATGAGGACAACGGTTTTTCACATAAACTATAGTGTTGCAAGCTTCCACCCACAAATGCATTGATAGGCCCTGATCATGCAGCATCGGTCGTGCAGAACCCACGATCGTTCTGTTCTTCCTCTCCGTGACCCCATTTTGTTGTGGGTTATGAGGCACTATGAGTTCTCTTCGAATTCCTTCTTTGCTACAGAATTCTTTGAATTCATTCAAGATGTATTCTCCACCATTATCGCTCTGTAGAGCCTTCACTTGCTTCCCCGACTCTTTCTCAACTAATGCCTTAAACTCACAGAATTTTGAGAATTTTTTATCCTTCTTCTGCATGAAAAAGAGCCAACATTTACGAGAAAATTCATCAAAAAAAATAACATAATACATGTGTTTTGTTGTTGAAGAAACTGAGAATGGTCCACACATGCCAGTGTGAACTCTCTCCGGGATCACCGAAGCACGATTCTCCTTTTCATGAAAGGTGGACTTTACATACTTCCCCATGGGGCAGACCTTGCAATGATCTAACTGAGCAAGTGTTAACATTGGAAGTCCAGTAGATATTTGTTGCATGACTTTCAAAGCTCCATGATGAATATGGCCCAATCGTCTGTGCCATAATTATCCCTTATCCCGGCTCACCACTTTTTATGCCTTGCCCATAATTGCAGCGCAGCCTTCTACCTCCAGCTTGTAGATATTCTTAACTCGAATCCCTATCCTCTTAGCTTGACCCATTGTTTTAGGTCACATGAAAGCTTTTCCATCGCTGAAAGCAACGTCATAGCCTCTGTCCTCCAACATCACAATTGAGACCAAGATTTTCTTCAGACCTGGAACATGCATAAAATATTTCAATTGAAATGGTTTACCTGACTCCCTCTTAAAGGAAATAGTACCAATTTTGGTCACATTTTATCATCCATCGTCGCCCATCTCTATATGCATTTGGAGATCTTTCTCCTCCAAGTCACTGAAAAGCTCTTTATCTCCCGTCATGTGGAAGGAAGCAAGACTATCAAGATACCACATTGATCCCATTACGATTTAAACCAAGCATGCGATCAAAGAGAAATCAAGTTCAAATTGTGAGGCAAGCACCTCACCAGCTGCATCTCCAGCAGCCTTCTTGTTCTTCTTTTTCTGTGGGCAGTTAGTGGCGAGATGCCCATGTTTGTGACAGTGAAAACACTTCACCTTGGAAAAATCTAGCTTCTTTCCTTTAGACTTGGATTTTGAGTGTAATTTCTTCCCCTTCCCTTTCCTTTCCTTGGAAACCAAAGCAAATTCCTCTTCATCATCATGCTTTTATGAAGAGCCATCTCTAGTATTCCGCCTGAACTCCTCCTGCACTAGATCCGACCATAGTCGTTCCTAATCTGGAAATTTTTCCCGTTCGTTGACAGACTCTTGATAACTGTGCCAACTCTTAGGAACTCCCAAGAGAGCCAAGCTCGCCAAATCATCATCAGCAACCGTGATTTCCAAACTCCCCAGTTCATCCCGACATTGGACAAACTTTGTGAGATACTTAGGAATATTGTCTCCCTTCTCCATATTGATCTTTTTTATTTTATCCTTCAGTGCCAATTTCCTATGGCCGTTGCTACTTTGGAAAAGATCCATCAAAGCCTTCCACATTGCAAATGGAGTGGCTTTCCCATGAAGGCTTGAGACAATATGGTCTTTTACACCTTCCAATAGAATCCTTCTTGTCTTCGCTACTTTCTTTTTCCATGCGTCAAGTAATGCAACATCCGTCGAAGTGGGCTTAGGAACATCACTGTCAATGAATTCCTTTAAGCCATTATCTTCAAGCACCACCTCCATCCTGTCCTTCCATGAAATGTAGTTCAATATTCCCTCGAGTACATACTCTAGCCACAAACCATTGAAATCCATTTCGATGTTTACTCAACTATCGCACCAAGAAATTCTTGCAGCAAATTTGAATTGTTTCCACCAACAAACTTAGCTACTGCTTCAAAATTTCAATCTTCTTTGCTCCGATACCATGTATAAATTTTAATGCAGTTATGTATTGCATGGATTCTCTTGATCTAAAAATTATATGCCACTTTTAAATACATAATCCTTTTACTAAAATTTTTGTGGAAATTTAATCGCCAATTGCAAACACATGAAGAAAAAACAATCACACATAACACAGATGTTTTTACCGGAAAAACATAAAGCTAAAAACCCCACTATCATATATTATGTATATATCATGGATTATGAAACAATCTCATACAAACCTATAATCCAAGAACTCTCAGTACAATATACAATCGTATGTCATACAAAAATTGGCATATTCATGCACCAATTTATTGCCTCCTGATAGCCTGCCTCCACTGCGCAATCCCTATTGATCACAATCCCTGAATGGATGAGATCCTGCCTTGCCTTAGCTATGAAATCCTCATTGGCATCTCTAATGTGTGTGTGGTTGCATGAGCGCACCCATTAATGTCACAAATGATAGTCAAACTGTCTCTTTCACCTATCTCTCAACTGGGTCTCCACTGGATCTGACATGCATGTAGTCAACAATAGTAAATCTTCAGTTGCATGTGAGATCACTCCATGTGAATTAATTTAATATTTAATTCACTGATATCTCACCAGTGTATCTTTAGTTACAACTAGCACAACTGAGTTTAACTCACTTAACTGAGTTAAACTACTTTGCAACTCACATAACTACTCATCCAACTCTGTTACAACTTCAAATCACTCAGTTACAACTAAGTCCACTTGCATGTCCCACCAACCAACCTTAGAACTCGAAATTCCTTTAGCTAAATGGTTTTCCACTTCAGTTAACTGAAATCAAGTGCTTCAAGAGAGTAGATTAATATTTATTGTCCAATTATTATTAAGAGATAATAATAATAGAAATGCATTCTATTTTATACATGTGATCTATAAATAGACTTCGAACATACATCTAAAAATAGAATCTCATCTATAAATAGTGTTGAACCCTTAGTTAAACTGGGGGGGGGGGGGGGGGAAATCAGTTTAGTGCATTCGGGGTCTTGTAAAACTTTATTTTACACTTATTTACATCTTCATTTTGTGATCAACTTAATGTACAATGGAATAACAATCTTAATAAGTGAGGAGCAGGTATTAAGAATATTAAATACAGAATATCAACAAATAATCATCATGCACATAGACAACAGATATAAGTGGAAACCCATAAGGGAGAAAACCACATCTTATTATTGTTTTGATGCAAGGGCAAGCTCCAACTCCCTCTCACCACTGAATTTATGTAGGTTCCAACCTACAGGAGGCTACTACCTCAATTCTGCAAGCTACAACTTGCAAGGAAGCTCCAACTCCCATCTATTTTCTGCAGGCTGCAACCTACAGGAGGCTCCTACCTCAGCCAGCTACAACTGGACATCGATAAAGCTACAAATTGATATGGAAGCACCAAATTCCTTACACTACAATGAAAAAACATGTTGATTTACCTGGATATCAGCTTTGTTTTGTTCCTTCTTCACTGTTGTCCTCCAGCCTTCATATCTGCCTTATATCATCTTTGAATCTTCACAGCTTCTCTATCTGCGCTTTCCTCTTCTTACACTCTCTAACCTCCTACAACTCTCTTACATTCTTCTTCCTCTCTCATCCATTCTGCAGTTCTCTCACCCCCCTCTTTCCACTGATATTACATCTTTTATACAAATAACTCCTGACTGAATGCATTCTACAGGGAATATGAAGTGAACAGGCATGACTCTTTTCCTTCCACCATCTCATTTTATCGCTCATCATTTTAGGAGGTTACAACACTGTCTACTCATTTCAGAATTAAATTGGAGTTTTTCTTTGCCTACGGAGACTTGCCTTTTCATCACATAAAATAAAATAATTAAATCATTTACATTTACAGTTGCAACAGATAAATCTCACTCAACCCTTTCAGCTCTTGGTTTGCTGTATATTTGTCTTCTTCTTCTTCTTTTTTGTCACTATCTTTTCAGTTTCTACTATTATATTCTAGCTCTGCTGCATAACTGTTTTGTTTCCTCCATTACTTGTGTCTTTTGTGCTACGTTCACATGCATATCAACCTTTCATCAATCGGATGGTCATCGGACTCCGCCTTTTCTTAACTTTCCAATTCGACGGAATTTGCACAGAAATTTTCATGTTATTCAATTGTTCCCAACCTATGTGAAATAGGTGGTTTTAGAATGCCACGCGTCCCCGTCTTAACGCTATCGCGTTCATTTCACCTTTTACCACTTATCCTCCAAAAGTGGTGCGAAACAACAACTTACCAATTTTCTAATCCTGCCTTCACTATTCCATGAATTTCAAAATATATTCCACTATCTTTTTCTATCACATTTTGGCATTCCACCATTCTATGTTATAATCCTCATTTGTCCTACGATGCGATTTAATAAAGGAAGACCACATACTTCCAGACTTGAAAAGATATTTAGGTTTCAGCTTTGATCTTCATCGTGTCCGCTCTCTTTATCGCACTTTGGCGATTATATTTATCCCATGTGCCTTTGTCCCTCTGATCTCCCGATATGAAATATGCGAGGGGTCCCACCAGGCTGTATCTCGGCGTTTCGGCTATTTCTCTTTTTCTTCGTTTCTCTATTGCTTTTTTATCCTCCCGATGTGATTTCTGAAAGGGAAACCTTATACCTTCGGATTTGAAATCCTGTAGACTTTATCTTTGAAATATATCGCATCCAAGACTCTTTTCGCATTTCGCACTTCGTCCTAAGCTTGCAATGAGCGATATGCGATCAGTTCCCACTTGACTTTATCGCTACTTCGCATCGCAACTCTCATGACTTCTAATATTGTGTGATATCTCTCCTACCTCGAATTGTGATTTGCGATCGCATTGCATCATATCCATCACATTGCATCACATCTTCTCATCGCATCGCCACTTCACGGTATGCGATGAACTTCGCATTGCCAATGTGTGATATTGCGTTGTGCCGCCACGTGTCCCTTCACATCGCAACATCGCATCGCAAATTAAAACAATTACCTTGTGACTTGCAATTTCAATCTCCGCCGATGTGATCGTCACCGTTGATTTACCCAGATCTACGGTCCTTGTTGCTGCTGGCACTTCCGATTGGTTTCTACCCTGCATATCTTGCGATGAATCTTATCCATTCATTTCTTGCCTTTGATGTTGCGATCTAATTATGACCGTCCGTTCACCTCACTTGGAATTCTTCTGCCTTAGTCTATTTCTGTTTGTTTATGTTGTCTCGCTCTGTGACACCGGTCCCTCCACGCTACTCCTCCTGAGCTTGTTCTTTATTCTAAGTGCGATGATCTCTCCTGAGCTTGATCTTCTATTCTCTATTCACTCCGACTTGGGATTCTTTCACTTGCTGCACGCCTTTGCTACTTCTCTATTGCCTTTGCTTTCTTTGCTTCTTTTTTAGCTACATTCTCTCTACTTTAGGTTATGATTCTATCGATGCTCTTTTTCCTCTATGGTGATACTCCTTTCTGCTCCTTTTCCATCAATGACAATATTTTCAATAGTATCCCCCTCTGGCATTGATGGCAACACATCCACCAATACTCCGATACTTCCTTCAAGAATTCCTCCCCCTTTCATTCTGAGAAGTATCTTTTCTTTCTTCCTCTGTCTGCTTTATAGAAGTGCCTTTCTTATTTTTCTTGCTTTTCCTCCCCCTTTGACATCAATGGAAAAGGGTTGCACTTTTCCCAGTGTGGTTGCTATATTTTCACAATAATCTGATCTTGAGGACATGTTCCATTCACTGCTCCATTGCTCTAGCTCTTTTGTGACAATTTTTATTGACTGCTCTCCCCCTGGAATGATGCTTTCTTGTCTGATATTGACTATCACTTATCTTCTGCACTGATCCTGTTTCTTGTATGTAGCCCCCTGTTTTTTTTTTTTATATTTCTGATCATGTTAGAGAGTAACATCTACAGACACTACCCCTATATTGTCTCTTAGATATTCGAATAGTTCTTTAGCAAAAGGTTTTGTGAATATGTCTGTTGTTTGTTCCTTAGTTGGTACATATTCCGACTTCACTAATTTCTGTGCTACTTGTTCTTTGAGGAAGTGGTACTTTATTAGGATGTGCTTTGTTTTTTAATGAAGTACAGGATTTTTTGATATACTTATTGCACTTGTATTGTCACATTTGATATAAATGGGTTCATCAATGCTTATCTTCATGTATTGGAGAGTTTGTTTCATCCAAATTACTTGTGTGTAACATGCAACTGCTGCTATGTATTCTTCTTCTGCTGTAGATAGAGAGATAGAAGTTTGCTTCTTGCTTAGCCATGCCACCGGACTTTTTCCCAAATAAAATGCACTTGCACTTGTGCTTTCCATGTCATCCACATAGCTGGCCCAATCTGCATCTGTGTATTATGTCAATGAGAAGCTTTTTCCTTTTGGATACCATAGGCCATAATGTGAAGTTCCTTGTAGATATCTAAATATTCTCTTGATTGCAAGTAAATGATTTTGTTTTAGTGCTGCTTGATATCTTTCCATAAGTCCTATTGCCAACATAATGTCTGGTCTAGAAGAATTTAGGTATAGCATACTTCCTATCATGAATTTGTAAAGTTTTTTATCTACATCTGTTGATCCATCATTAGCACATAGTTTGAATCCAGTGATCATGGGAGTTGACACAGGTTTGTAGTCTTCCATTTGAAACCTTTTCAACATTTCTCTTAAGTATTTTTCTTGCAAAATGAATATTCATGTGTTCTTTTGTTAAATTTGAAGTCCTAAATAGAAGGTGAGCTCTCCAATCATTGACATCTCAAACTCTGATTGCATTTCTTCAGCAAATCCATTTGCTAACTCATCTTTGTTGCTACCAAACATGATATCATCTACATACACTACTACAATTAAGAGTTCATTTTCATTAGCCTTTATGTACAAATTGTTGTCTACTCCTTTCTTGAACCCTTGTTTTTGCAAGTATTTTTCTAGCCTTGAATACCATGCACGAGGAGCTTGTTTCAGACCATATAAGGCTTTCTTTAATCTGCACACATAGTCATGTTTATTTGTTAATGAGAATCCTTCAGGTTGTTTTATGTAGAATTCTTCTCTAGATATCCATTCAAAGAAGTGACTTACAAACTACTTAATATACCTTCGAAATCATGATAGCATGCAGAAGCCAAAAACATTTTGCTTGCTTCCACTGCTGTTGCAAGCAAAGGTTTCATTTTGTACAGATAATCGAAGTCCTTCAATTTGAGAATATCCTTGTACACAAGTTTGGCTTTATTTCTCCGATTATATGCCCTTGTTCATTCATTCATTCTTGAATATCCATTTTTTTGTCAATTACATTTTTCTCTTGGTCTTGGAATTAATTCTTAGGTATTTGCTTTTCTTCCTGTTCTGTGTAGTTCTTCATTCAGCATTTACCCGCTTTTTGTTCCTTGTCAAGCCTGGAACTTCTTTTTGGCTCTATTTGAGATAGCATGGCTAGGTATACTTGTTCTTTCTGTTCAGCTAGCTTTCTTCTAGTCTGGACTCCCACACTTTTGTTGTTGAGTCCCAAATTTGCCTCTTTTCCATACACTTTTCCATATCTTTTTCACTCACCTAAACCTCCAAAATTGTCAATATCATGTGCAAAAGGGTATCTAACATGGTTTTTAATTATGTTTTTGTGTTTTCTATTTGATTCAGATTTTGTTCATATAGCTACGGAAACTTGCCACTTTCCGCAGCTGCTGCAACTTTCCGCAGCTATTTTGTGGAATTATATGCTACAGGTGTCTACAAGGGAAACGAGCCACATGGGCAGGCTAGGAATGACGTGGACATGGTTCGTGTCCTATTGGTTCAAGAAAACTCGTCCAAAGAAGCCGCGGTCAAAGGCGTCCACATGGAAGTCAACCATGGAGTTTCATGTCGGCCGGACTCTGTTTCGTGGCATATAAAGATCCATACGGCCGTTTCTAAGCCTGCGGAGGTTAAATCGACATCTGTGCGT
Organism: Pinus albicaulis; assembly: GCA_034641835.2. NCBI lineage: Eukaryota > Viridiplantae > Streptophyta > Pinopsida > Pinales > Pinaceae > Pinus > Pinus albicaulis. Next base: position 171,984 of record JAXQQM020082191.1, read on the forward strand.
AGCTCGGGAGTCGAATTCAAGCATCCACCTTCCGTAGATTCACTTTCCAATGCCATACCCTATATCCGTGGACGGGAGGGTCACGGTTTCTCCGCGCACGGCGGTCTCGAGAGACAGTTACAGTTTATTGTTATATATAGAGCGTTTGCATACGCACAAAAAGTTAGTTGTTAGTTGATAGTTGATGTTCGTGAATGTACTCTGTTATCTGTTAGTTTGCTTTGTAGTAATTACGCAGCCCTTGAGCCGTAACACTACCATTCTGTAATCAATTGCTTGTTAATATGAGAAGACTCTGTTTTTCAACTTAATTCGTGTTTGAGGATCGTTACCAAGGCTGTGTAGAGGGCCCCTGCTCAGCTAAGGTTTTGTGTATTAGTGTATATTTCTCATTTCATTTCTTTAAAAGTCATTGTATCACAATCCATCCATATGTTCATACTTTGCAGTTGTTTCATTTATGTTTATACATTTCCATAATTTCCATTTCATTTCTGTCTTTCATGTTTTATGATTGTTAATCACTGATCAGTTTTCTTGATTGCAGGTTTTAGATAGACAGCCCGGGAATTTTCATAGCATTTTGACTAATGACATGAAACTAACATTGTTCTGCTACTAGTTTGCTTTTCATAGCTTTTGTTTAATTTCAGTCTTGCTTTGTTCATTTCAGTTTTGTTTTTCTGCTTCAGTAGTTAAAATTTAGACATACTAATCTGCTCATAGCATCTTCAGTTGCCTCCGAAAGCCACAGCTGGACTGATGGTGAGGGATTGCATTATGAAATGTGTAGTTTAGTATTAGTTTCTTTTCTGCAAATTTAGATATATTAAGTTGCTCATAGCATCTTCAGTTGCCTCCGAAAGCCACAGCTGGACTGATGGTGAGGGATTGCATTATGAAATGTGTAGTTTAGTATTAGTTTCTTTTCTGCAAATTTAGATATATTAAATCATGCATGACATCTTCAGTTGCCTCCGAAAGCCACAGCTGGACTAATGGTGAGGGATTGAATCATGAGTGTATGATTTAGTATTAGTTTACTTTCTACAAATTAAATATCAGTTACTCAAGTTGTTTATGATTACTTCCGAAAATCATAGCTGGACCAATGATGAAGGGTCAGAAGATAAATTGATGTAATATGATTTAGATTTATTTTGTTGCAATTTTTGAATTTCCTTAAGCATAGTTTCTTTTATGTTTAGTTGGCAGCAAGAATATTTTGGTTTTCATGCTCACTAGTTTACTGTTTTGATTCATTAGATTAGTAGCACCTTTTCATTTCAACAGTACATTTTCATTTTTCTTTCAAGTTTTGTCATTGTAAATTTCAATTTGCTTTTTAAAGTTTCAAGTTGGTAAATCATTATAGAGGATATCACTTCCTTGAACAAACATAACCAAACTTGTTTTCATCTTAGAATTTCCATTTCACCTTAGAAAACCAAAAACGACAAAAAGTTAAGAAATAGGTTATCTTGCACATATAGTGCGCCGCACTTCATCAGCTTACGATTCCGGGATTGACAAATTAAATGCAGCAATTTAGGACACACTAAATTGACCAAACATTTTGGCGCCGTTGCCGGGGAAGTGTAACTAGGTAGCCAATTTCTTAAAAAAAAAAACATAAAATCATAAAAGAAGGAAAACTTGATAACTTCTTGAAGTATGCTCTCCTCTTGCACCTAGTGTGATCTGGAGGATCAGAAAAGAGAGTTATTGGTTTAGTAATTTCTTAAGTATGCTCTCTTCTTGCACCTAGTGTGATCTGGAAGATCAGAAAGAGAATTATTAGCCCAATTTTTTTTAAAAAAATAAATAAAAAAAATGACATGCATAGAGCAAGAGATTCTAGGGGAAGGTTTATAGCTAAAGCCAAGAGTTTGATTTTCATAACTCCATCTTCTTCAAGGCATAGACCAGATTCACCACCATCTACCCTAGCCTTAAGATTTTTGGAAGTCAAGGAACAGCTGAATTAGAGGATTCTCCTATACCACCTACTAAAACCCAAACAAAGAGACTTTCTCTCATCCTTCCTTGGTAGAAGAACTAGAGGACTATAAGGACTCTAAAAGAAACTATCATGGCAGAGGAAGTAATAAATAGAGGTGGAGATAGAAGAGGAGGAGATAATGGAGATAACAATGGTGAAGGAAATAATGGTAGAAATAGGGATTTGTTGGGATTCCCTATAGTTGATGAGGAAACTCATGCAACAATGAAAAATATCTCACCATCTGTTCTCCCTAACTTTTATGGATTGCGAAGTGAAGATCCTGAAACATTTCTGTTTGAGTTTGAAGTAGTGTGCCGAACTTATGACTATATGGAAGATTCTCAAAAACTCAAGCTGTTTCCTTCAACATTGAAGGGATCTGCTTTGAAATGGTTCATGGGATTAGCCACTCAATCTATCAGGACTTGGAATGATATGAAACAAACATTTTTGGATAGATGCTTGGACTATTGTATGCCCACCAATCACAAGGATGAGGTATTCAAAATGATGCAAAAAGAAGATGAAAATTTGGAAGACTTAATTGAAAGATTTAAATACAACTTGAAAAGAGCAAAGATGAGCAACTTAGATAATGAAACCTTGAAAGCCCTCCTATTAAAATCCATTAGAGATGAATGGATAGACATTTTAAACATGATGGGTAAAGGAGACATTTCTCAACTCCCATTTCATGATATAACAGAACTATGTATCCAATTCTCAAGGGGAAGATCTAAAACTGGGAAAGGGCCTAGGGATTCTTCTCTTATTAGGGCTAACAAATCTGCAACTGGATCAGTAAGTAGGGCAGAGATTGGTAATATGCTTGATGAGTTTAAAACTGATATCTTAGGGGGTCTTAGTGAACAACTAGACACCCTTAAAATCCAAAACAAGCAGAAAGCAGAAACGGATGCTTTAGCCATCTTTTGTCCGAAATGTAGAAAGAAACATGCTTTAAGGGAATGTCCCTTGGATGCAAAAGTTGTAGAAACATGTATGATTTGCTCGGAAAATCATGAGATCAAGGATTGTCCTTCAATCCCTGGACTCAAAGCTGTTTTTCAAGAAGATCCAAATTCAGTAGAATCTCTCTGTTTTGTCGCAAGGAGACCTTGGCAGGGACAACAATCTCAAGGGTTTAATAACCCTATGAATCTTTAAACCCCACCAAATTGGAATCCTTGGCAACAACCTTGGCCCCAACATCGGAATTCATATCAGCCATGGGTACAAGGGATGCAAAATCCTTATGGGAGATTTGCTCAATTTTATCAATATCCTCCATATTTTCAAAATCAACAAGCTCCACAATTTCCAAGCCCAAATCCACAACTTTCATTGCCATTTCCACAACAACAACCTTCTCAACAAAATACAAATCCTCAACTCATGCTCCCATACCAACAGAAGACAAATCAACTTCCAGCTCGGCCATTGCCAAATCCTAACAATAAGAATCCTCAAACTACTTATATGGTAGAAGGACAACAATTTCCTACCTATATGATTGTTCCTCTCAACGATGTACAACTCAGATCTGGTAGAGTCTTAGAAAAACCTTCTATAGACATTCAAGAGCAAGATACCTCTGAAGAGGACTCTCTTCAAGTCAATAAGGGTTTTGAGGAAGAATCTCTTCAAAATTCAAAAATTCAAAAAGAAAAAGAAAAGTTAACATCCACAACTCCTATAGTTGAGCAACCTGTATCTTCATCTACACCTCCTTTTTCGGAAAGACTACAAATTGATAAGGGGGTGGAAAAACAAATCTTGTTGCCTAACTATGACTTTCTAGATGAATTGAAGAATGTTTGTATCAAGATTCCATTGCTACAAGCCATTCGAGAAATTCCTATTCTAGCGAAAACCATAAAGGAGTTGAGTTTCAAAAGACCAGGAAGGAAACTAAAAGACACAAGAAGAATCCACCTGGTAGGAAAGATTGCAGATATTATGATGGGAAAAATTACCATGCAGAAGTATGTAGATCCGGGAAGTCCAATTGTCAAGACACATATAAATGGGATAGAAATTCCAAACACATTGATTGACTTAGGGGCTGCTATCAACATTATGAGTAGACAGACTATGGAACAGTTAAAACTTCCTAACCTTCTTTTTACACCTACTTTATTGCAACTTGCAGATCGATCGGTTATTAAACCGGATGGTGTATTAGAAGATATTTCAGTCTCCTTAGATTCTTGGGAATATCCAGTAGACTTTATGATTTTGACTCCCAAAAGTAATCTAGGAGGACATCCAATTATCTTAGGAAGACCTTGGCTGGCCACAGTTGATGCTTTTATTAGTTGTAGATCTGGAGACATGTACATTTCTAATGGTAATTCGACAAAGAAATTCAATTTGTATCCTCCAGCAAGAGCAATCACAGAAATAGGAGACGATGAATGGGTCGATGATGAGAACACTATACAACCTGTCTTTACCATTTCTGAAATTAGTGAGGATAGTCAAATTCTGAACACATTAGAAAATTTTGAGATAACTTGAGAATATGACCCCACACAATTTCAGTTGGAATCTGACATAGAATATTTATCATCAAGACAAATGTCTCTTTACTCTATGGAAGAATTTGGTAATTCTACTATTGAGATTTTTCCAGAAAAGACATTGAATATCAACAAACATTTGGAGAAATCACAACAAGAAGAACTAACCAGAATCTTACAAAAACATTCTACTGCATTTGCATGGGAGTATACTGACATGAAGGGTATTGATCCTAAGACTTGCATCCATCATATCTATATTGAGGAAAGCAGTAGACCAATCAGACAACCTCAAAGAAGGATGAATCCAAATCTTAGGGAAATAGTGAAAGAAGAGCTCCAAAAACTTCTCAATGTAAACTTCATTTATCCAATTTCGGATAGCCGATGGGTTTCTCCTTTGGTTATAGTACCTAAAAAGAATGGTAAATGGAGAGTATGCATTGATTACAGGGAGTTGAACAAAGCAACTTTGAAGGATCACTTTCCTTTGCCTTTTATTGATCGGGTATTAGATACATTAGCAGGTAAAAAGTACTTTTCATTTTTGGATGGTTTTAGTGGCTATAATCAAATTCAGGTAGCACCTGAAGATCAAGATAAGACCACATTTACTTGTCCATGGGGAACTTTTGCCTACCGAGTGCTTCCTTTTGGGTTATGTAATGCACCGGCAACATTCCAAAGAGCAGTACTAGGAATTTTTTCTGATCTAATCCATGATTGTGTAGAGGTTTATATGGATGATTTTACAGTTTATGGTAATTCATTTGAAGAGGCATTAGAAAATTTGGAAAAAGTTCTCATAAGATGTAAAGAAAAAAACCTTTCATTAAGCCATGAAAAATGCTTTATGATGTTTACTGAAGGGATTGTTTTAGGACATCATATTTTAGGAGATGGGATTAAGGTTGATAGATCGAAAGTTGAAGTCATCTCCAAGTTGCCTATTCCAAATTGTCAAAGAGATGTTAGAAGTTTTCTAGGATTTACTGGTTACTATAGAAGATTTATAGAAAACTTCACTAAAATAACATCTCCACTCTTCAAGTTGCTTACAAAAGACTGTGAATTTAAATGGGATCCTGATTGTCAATCAGCTTTTGAAACTTTGAAAACAAGAATATATGAAGCACCTATCTTGAGAGGACCAAATTGGAAACTTCCTTTCCATATTTCTACAGATGCTTCAGATACAGCTCTTGGAGCTGTGTTGGGTCAAAAAGATTTAATTCCTTATGCCATTTATTACACCGGTAAAAATTTGACTCCCACAGAGTTGAATTATACTGTGACTGAAAAAGAGTTCTTAGCTGTTGTTCATGCAATTAATAAGTTTAGACATTACATAACAGGCTATGAAACTTTTATTCATACGGACCATTCTGCAATTAGATATTTAATGAACAAACCTGTTACTAATGGCAGAGTGACAAGATGGCTTTTACTTTTGCAAGAATTCAATATTATTGTGTTGGATAGACCAGGAAAACAGAATACAGTAGCTGATTTCTTGTCTAGGATTCAGAATACTAAAGAAGATTCTCCTGTAGAAGATAAGTTTCCTGATGAATATTTGTTTGCAGTAACTATTAAGACCCCTTGGTATGCATATATTGCTAACTATTTGGTTACAGGGAAACTACCTTCACATTTATTTCCAAGAGAAAAACGAAAAATTATTCAGGAGAGTTCAAGATATTCATGGATTTCTAACGAATTGTTTAAAACAGGGCCAGATCTTGTGATCCGAAGATGTGTCAGGGAAGATGAAATGCCTGATATTCTTAAGGCATGTCATGATGAACCATGCGGCGGACACTTTGCAGACAAAAGGACGGCCTATAAAATCCTTTCTTTGGGATATTATTGGCCTTCCCTCTTCAAAGATGCAAAACAGTATGTCAAAAGGTGTGACAGCTGCCAAAGAGTAGGGAAACCTACCCTTTCAAATGAAATGCCATTGCGAACACAGGTACTCATTGAACCCTTTGAAAAATGGGCTTTAGATTTCATTGGACCTATTAATCCACCATCCAAGAAAAAGAAGTATATATTGGTTTGTACTGATTATGTTACTAAATGGGTAGAAGCCAAAGCATTAGTATCTGCTACTGAAAATTCAATTGTTCATTTTCTTTATGAGGATATTTTTACTCGCTTTGGTGTTCCAAGAGAAATTGTGACAGATCAGGGAAGCCAATTCACATCCAACTTGGTGGAGAAGTTGATGGAAGAATACAAAATCAAGCACGGAAGATCTACTCCTTACCATCCGCAAGAAAATGGTCAAGTGGAGTCTACAAACAAAGTTCTTGAAAGTATCATCACCAAAACTGTTCATCTACACAGAAGAGATTGGGCGGAAAGGCTTCCTGAAGCCTTGTGGGCCTACAGAACTACATGGAGAAATACAACAGGACATTCTCCCTATGAACTTGTTTATGGGAAAGAAGTCTTGCTCCCCATTGAGTTTCAAGTCAAGACCTTCAAGATAGCAGTTCAGTTGGGGATGGACTTATCAGAAGCCCAAAAGCATAGAATGGAGCAGTTGAATGAGCTAGATGAGATCAGACAAGAAGCAATTCTAAGAACTGATCTAGTTCAATATCAAAGAACTAAATGGCATGACAAATATATCAAAGAGAAGAAGTTTCAAGAAGGAGATTGGGCATTGTTATTTGACTCCAATTTTAAATATTTTCAAGGGAAATTTCAGACTCATTGGCTTGGGCCATATGAGATTGACAAAATCTTTAGCAATGGAGCTGTAAGAATCAAGACCATTGATGAGTTTCAAACTCCTCTTATTGTGAATGGCCATCGATTGAAAGTTTATAATAAGCCACTCTCAAAAGAGGATTTTGTCAAGATGTTTCAAGAAAGTTCTGCAATCAGGCTGGTACAGAAGAATTCTTCTTCTCCACCGGCCTAGCTTTTGTTTTTCACTTAAAAAAAAAAAGAAAAAAAAAGAAAAAAAAAGAAAAAAAAAATGGTATAAGCCTGAAAACCAATAATTGATTGGCAGTCTTATGCAAAAAATATAGGGTGAAAATCAGGGACACCTGACACTCTCTATTTTCCAAAAAAAATCTCTCTTTCATTTCATTTCATTTCACCACCCACTCCATTTCATTCCACTTCATTTCATTTCATTTCACTTCATTCCACTTCATTTCATCCATTCCATCAATAAAAATCTTTTTTATGACCATTTCCATCTGGTCATTTGTCATTTGTTCATTTCTATTCAACCAAGTAATAGTTGTGTCAGTTTCCGCAGCTGACATCTGTTTCCGCAGTTGACTCCAGTTTCCGCAGCCAGAAGCAGATTCCGCAGCTACTACTCTGTTTTCAAAGAGAATGTACAGTCAATTGTTATTTTCATAATTATGAAATAAAATGCAGGAGAGAGGATCAATGGAACATTCAAGACACCAATGGAGATCAATCAGTTGAAGACCAAGGGCAAAAGCAAGGATTCCAAAGCTATGAATAAAGTTTATTTCAAATAGTATTGAAAAACACATTTTTATATAGTTTTAAACCATGAGCTCTACCCATTACGCGCAATGATTATATTGACAGTTCCGTCACGATCTCCATGTTATCCTCTTGCATTCATTCATAAACGGTTTCATCATTGAAATTCCGATTCTCACTCATGTTCCAATATCCCACCGGAGATAATGAGACGTATTTGAGTTGACAAAGGACTCTTACAAGCCGCATAACTTCATAACCGTTGATTGAAACGTGTTTATATTTATTACACAACCACCAAAATTCAAAACGCGGCCGAATGTATTATACTTTGTTAACCTATTTGTCGTGTCTCTGTCGTGTTTACAAAACCCCACTCTACTCATTCTCACTCCCTGTTTCACTCCATTTCGTTCCTTTTGCTCATTCTCACTCCCGTATATCTACCCACAGTCTTACTCCATTCCGTTCATGGTGCTCATTTCCATTCTATGATACATTCCCACAGTCATTGTGCTCAATCCTGTGTATTCGGTCGTTCCATTTCCACTTAAACCCTCACAGAGGCAAATTAGTGAAGCACAGAAAAGTGAAATGGGTAAGTTGCTAAGGGCAGAGCCGGAAGGACCAAAGTTTATAGAGGGATATCCGCAAGAAAAAGAGATATTGAAGAAAGCTAAATGGTTGCGTTTTATTCAGAAATTCAGAGGTTACCACAAAGAAGTTACGAAAGCGTTTGCAAGGTCATTTGATGGCTCGGAAGCAGAAATTGGAGACCTCAAGTTTTCGGTCAATGAAGCATCAATAGCAGCAGCCACAGAACTTCTTCAGGAGGGAGAACGTTGGTTCAAAAATAAAAGCATCAGTGATGAGGCATGGAGAACAATTCTACGAAATCAAGGTATGGATATCACTGTTTTTAAAAGAGGAATCCCTGTGCATGCAATAAAAGAAGAATGGGCCACTTTACTACTAATTGTTTAGAAATTCATTACATGTGAAGGCCGTTTTGGGTCTATGTACATGTACCATACCAGGCTATTGATGAATTTTCTAGAAAACCAAACTCTCAATCTCCCTTATTTTCTATTCAATAGCTTGAGGAAAATGGCTGTAACTGTTCAAAAACACTTAGGAGATGTAGAGCCTCATCTTTATCACCACGGCCTTATAAAAATTCTGATTGAAAAGGAGCTAAAGGAAAGAATAGATACATGGGAACAATTCCTAGTTAGAAACTTCTTTGAAGAACCTCAGGAAATTCCTGAAGGTAGTTCAATTAGAAGGAGTAGAAGAAAAAGAATGAATGTTGAAACCCAAATTACTCCTACTCGGGAAATTCCCGCAGCTAGCACAGCAAAAAGAAGTAGGAGGAAAAGAACAATTGAGGAAATCCAAAACACTCCTACTATTACTATGGAAAGAACTGATAGGGAAAAGAGATTGGTAAAAAGGAAGAAGAAGGAAATCAAGGCTAAGAAGCCAATAATACCAAAAGGAAAAGAAATTATTGAGGCTGTCCATAAAACTCCTTCTTCTGAAGAAGAAGATCATCAAATACTATCTGAAAGATTAGTTTATCTTCAAAAACAGTCATCTATATCCAAGAAGGCAGAGACAGGAAAACAAGAACAAAAGGGTAGTGTACCACAACATGTGAGGAGAAGCAGCAGGCTTAAGGGAAAATTGAGAAAAACACAAATTAAGGGTCCTCATTTCATTGATTTGGGTGAGGAGACATCTGAACAGTCTCCAACTGACCATAGTCCATTTCGGTCAGTTAGTGAACCTGATTCCTTTCATTCCCAATCAGACAATGAGCATACTCCATCTTATTCTCAGCAAAATATTGATGTAAGCCCTCCTCGGCCAGATTTTGAACATAATTCTCCTTTACAGCATTTTGGGGACAGCCCAATGAAAATGACACCGGAAGTAGACCCCAAGCAGCGGGAGGTATATGACTATATAGAATCCTTGGAAAAGGCAGCCACAGGTCCAAGTACCTCTTCCATTCAGCCTCATACATTGCAGGATGATTTAGTTCAGTCATTAAAACAGGAAATTTTTGAGCTGGAGCTTTTAAATCGGCACATCAAAAATGAAAATGAAACATTGAAAGAACAAGGCAAACTGGACAAGATCATCCATGATAATACTATGTTACATTTGAGAATTTGGCAAAAGAAGAATAAGAAATTGAAAAGGAAATGCCAGAGATTGAGTAGAGCACTTGTGAATATCAAATTTAGGTGCTTAATGAAGAAACCCAGAATGATGGCAGTACCAAAGAAGAAGAGAAGGGGATTGGATGTGCTGGCTGAAGTATCAAGGCACATGAACTGAACAAAGAGTATCAAAATTTTGGTTGCATGAGGACATGCAACACCTTCACAGTGGGGGTATGTTGAGTCCCAAATTTGCATCTTTTCCATACATTTTTCCATACCTTTTTCACTCACTTAAACCTCCCAAATTGTCAATATCATGTGCAAAAGAGCATCTAACATGGTTTTTAATTATATTTTTGTGTTTGCTATTTGATCTAGATTTTGTTCATTCAGCTGCGGAATCTTGCCACTTTCCGCAGCTGCTGCAACTTTCCGCAGCTATTTTGTGAAACTCTATGCTACAGGTGTCTACAAGAGAAACGAGCCACATGGGCAGGTCAGGAATGACGTGGACATGGTTCGTGTCCTATTGGTTCAAGCAAACTCGTCCAAAGAAGCCGCGGTCAAAGGCGTCCACATGGAAGTCAACCATGGAGTTTCATGTCGGCCGGACTCTGTTTCGTGGCATATAAAGATCCATACGGCCGTTTCTAATCCTGCGGAGGTTAAATCGACATCTGTGCAGATCTCTGGAGTCGAATTCAAGCATCCACCTTCCGTAGATTCACTTTCCAACACGGCCATACTCCTATATCCGTGGACGTAGTGGTCTACGTGCTCTCTGCCATCATGAACTTTAGGAGACAGTTACAGTGTATTGTTATATATAGAGCGTTTGCATATGCACATAAAGTTAGTTGATAGTTGATGTTCGTGAATGTACTCTGTTATCTTTTAGTCTACTCTGTAGTGATTACGCTGCACTTTTGCCGTACCACTACCATTCTGTAATGAACTGCTTTTTAATATGAGAAGACTCTGTTTTTCAACTTAATTCGTGTTTGAGGATCGTTACCAAGGCTGTGTAGAGGGCCCCTGCTCAGCTAAGGTTTTGTGTATTAGTGTATATTTCTCATTTCATTTCTTTAAAAGTCATTGTATCATAATCCAAGTCATTGTATCATAATCCATCCATATGTTCATACTTTGCAGTTGTTTCATTTCTGTTTATACATTTCCATAATTTCCATTTCATTTCTGTCTTTCATGTTTTATGATTGTTAATCACTGATCAGTTTTCTTGATTGCGGGTTTTAGATAGACAGCCCGGGCATTTTCATAGCATTTTGACTAATGACATGAAACTAACATTGTTCTGCTGCTAGTTTGCTTTTCATAGCTTTTGTTTAATTTCAGTCTTGCTTTGTTCAATTTCGGTTGTTTTCGCCCGGTAAGTTAAAATTGTGTCATACTAATGCTCATAGCCAATTACCTCAAAGCCATAATTTGGGTGATAGTGAGAGTTGCATTATGAAGGCACTTGTTTTAGTATTAGTTTCTTTTGCAAATTTAGATATATTAAGTAGCTCACAGCATCTTGATTTGCCTCAATGCAATTTGAGTGATGGTGAGGGATTGCATTATGAAATGTGTAGTTTAGTATTAGTTTCTTGTCTGCAAATTTAGATATATTAAATCATGCATGACATCTTCAGTTGCCTCCGAAAGCCACAGCTGGACTGATGGTGAGGGATTGAATCATGAGTGTATGGTTTAGTATTAGTTTACTTTCTACAAATTAAATATCAGTTACTCAAATTGTTTATGATTACTTCCGAAAATCATAGCTGGACTAATGATGAAGGATCAAAAGATAAATTGATGTAATCTGATTTAGATTTATTTTGTTGCAATTTTGAATTTCCTTAAGCATAGTTTCTTTTGTGTTTAGTCAGCAGCAAGAATAGTTTGGTTTTCATGCTCAATAGTTCACTGTTTTGATTTGTTAGACTAGCAGCACCTTTTCATTTCAGTAGCACATTTTCATTTCCTTTCAAGTCTTGTCATTGTAAATTTCAAATTTCTTTTTAAAGTTTCAAGTTGGTAAATCATTATAGGGGATATCATTTCCTTGACCAAACGTAACCAAACTTGTTTTCATCTTAGAATTTCCATTTCACCTTAGAAAGACCAAAAACGACAAAAGTTAAGAAATAGGTTATCTTTCACATATAGTGCGCCGCACTTCATCAGCTTACGATTCCCGGATTGACAAATTAAATGCAGCAATTTAGGACACACTAAATTGACCAAACACTTGTCCCCAATGATTTGATCTTCTGGATAGTTCTTTTGAGTGTATCTTGAGGGAACTTTTGAGTTTAATTCAGTATCTTCTGTTGTCTTGCTATATT